>CAUJAO010000275.1:0-23997 GCA_963082485.1 Eudonia mercurella
GAGAATTGTTTGTATTATAAAATAATATGAATACAAACATAGCTATAAGTTTTATTTACTAAAATTGGTATATATGTTAGTTTGTAAGGTATATATCTATGTGCCTGTTTGTCAAAACTTTGTTGCCTGAAAATAAATAAATTTATTATTATTATGAACACCATGACCAGTACAAATCCTCGTGTTTCGGTTCGAAGTATCAAATCTATTGCAGAGGCATAACAATTGAGTTGGCAACACACAAGTGGTTCTTTAGTGTTTTTCATCTGTGCCTCCCGTGTGGTCTAGTGGTTAAACCACCGGTCTCAGACCCAGAGGTTCTGAGTTCGATTCCCAGCATAGGCTACATGTTTGTGTTTTCGGTTTTATTTGTTGGTGGTTGGGCTTGCTTGTCTGCCTGGCTAGCTACCACAATCTTATCTAAATATAACGCCATACCATCAATGATTGTAGCATTTTTTCATAGTCAAAGTCAAAGTCAAAGTCAGTTAATTAATTAATTAATTTTGCTAGCTAGATATAAGATAGTGCTTCAGTAGTTGAGTATCACGGGTGAAGTGCGCTTCTAGGGTAGAAGCGCACTTCATCACTTAACTTCAGGTGAGGTGAAAACCAAGTGATACCAGTAAGGTATAAAAAATATCAAGTGGGTTATATGCTTGTTTACCAAATTAGTTGAATAAGAAAATTACAGCCTCGCGATTCTCATGAATGGGGTAAAAAAGACAAAACATAAAATTGTATAAAATACACTTTATTATACACTATTTAGATATTATTACCATTGCACAAAAACACAATCGGTGATCTTATCACTAAAATACAATTTCTTCCAGGCAACCTTTGCATAGACTAGATAAAGTAGACAAAGACAAATTAACTATTTAAATGAATATTTATAATAAACACTTTTAGATCGCCCGAAATTGTTTTACAAGTAGGGAAAACATTTTCCAATTAGGACGCCTTTTAGCTGTGGAGAAGAATAAGCACAATAACATAAAATTACAATATCATCATCATTATCAGCTCGTTTTTATGTCCCCACTGCTGGGGCACGAGCCTTTCTTATGGATGGTTACAGAGAACGAGCCATAAACCACCCGGGCAATACAATATTCATTTAAAAGTATAAACTTTATTTTTAATTGAGATATATGTGTCTTCTGTGTAATAAGATAAGTATTTTTTTATTAAGCTTTTTATAAAGCTTCTTTCTCTTATAATTATTTACTCAATTTTTTAAAATTATTTTAACTTTATTGTAAAAACGTACACATAGATCTCTAAATGAATTAATTACTTTGTGAGGACTAGTATGAGGTACTTCTAATTTAATTTTGTTTCTAGTGTTTATATTGTAAATATCACTGTTTTTAGAAAACATTTAAATATTTTTAAGTACATAGATAATATTCTCATAAGCCTTCACAGGGATGACGTGCCATGCCTAAAACAGTTTCAAATAATAATAAAATACAATTTAGTTTAATTAAACTACTGAATCTACCACCAGTTTGGATTTTAGAAGAACCTTCGACCGAGAAGAGCTGGCAAGAAACTTATACCCGTTTGCACTAAACTTATGAATCGTCTAAGTCTTTGCCTAACTACTACCCGGTCAAGTTAAATCGGCACCTGAGTGTAAGCGACGTTTTCGAGTTTTCGACGTTTTAAATTGACCGGTTATTATTTAAGCCAAGACTTAGGTGATTCTTAAGTTTAGTGCAAACGGGTGTTAGTAGTGCAAAATAATCGAAGTAATACCTAAACTAAGTAAACTAGTTACTGATACTGATATATCGAACTCGTGCCTAAAACAGTTTCAAATAATAATGCAAAATAATCGAAGTGATACCTAAACTAAGTAAACTAGTTACTGATACTGATATATCGAACTCGTGCCTAAAACAGTTTCAAATAATAATAAAATACAATTTAGTTAAATTAAACTATTGAATCTACCACCAGTTTGGAATTTAGAAGAACCTTCGACCGAGAAGAGCTGGCAAGACACTCAGGAGGTTTTTTAATTGTTTGAGAATATTAAATAAACTGCAAAAAAGATTAGTAACAGACTCAGAAGTCCAGCTATTCCCAACGGGTCACTTACCATCAGGTGCGGTAAAGGTCTCAGGTTCGATTCCTACAAGTTACTAATCATCAGGTAAGATGAAGGCCAGAGATCCCAGGTTCAATTCCCAGCGAGTTACAAACCATCACAATATTTTTAAGTACATGGATCATATTCTCATATTTACACAATACAAGACATGATACAATTTAATTTAAAATAGGTTAATTAGTTTAGGTTGGAAAGGTTGCGACTACCGTATGCTTGTTTGCTATTGTCTATGCTAAGTCATAGTCAAATCGTTTATTCAATATAAGCCTTCACAGGCACTTGATGACGTGCCGTGCCTAAAACAGTTTCAAATAATAATAAAATACAATTTAGTTAAATTAAACTACTGAATCTACCACCAGTTTGGATTTTAGAAGAACCTTCGACCGAGAAGAGCTGGCAAGAAACTTAGTAGTGCAATTTAATCGAAGTGATACCTAAACTAAGTAAACTAGTTACTGATACTGATATATCGAACTCATGCCTAAAACAGTTTCAAATAATAATAAAATACAATTTAGTTAAATTAAACTACTGAATCTACCACCAGTTTGGATTTTAGAAGAACCTTCGACCGAGAAGAGCTGGCAAGAAACTTAGTAGTGCAAAATAATCGAAGTGATACCTAAACTAAGTAAACTAGTTACTGATACTGATATATCGAACTCATGCCTAAAACAGTTTCAAATAATAATAAAATACAATTTAGTTAAATTAAACTATTGAATCTACCACCAGTTTGGAATTTAGAAGAACCTTCGACCGAGAAGAGCTGGCAAGACACTCAGTAGGTTTTTTAATTGTTTGAGAACATTAAATAAACTGCAAAAGAGATTAGTAACAGACTCAGAAGTCCAGCTATTCCCAACGGGTCACTTACCATCAGGTGCGGTAAAGGCCAGAGGTCTCAGGTTCGATTCCTACAAGGTTACTAATCATTAGGTAAAATGAAGGCCAGAGATCGCAGGTTCAATTCCCAGCGAGTTACAAACCATCAGGTGAGATGAAAGCCAGAGGTCCCAGGTTCGATTCCCAAAAAACTATCAAGTGCTACGAAGGCCAGAGGTCCCAGGTTCAATTACCAGCAGGTCACTTACCATCAGGTAAGATGACGAGCAAGAGTCACAAAAAAACAAATTATTCATTTGCGACGCGTCTCTGTTTCCGTTCGCGAACCTCTTGTCCTTTGAGCTCTGGTAGAGAATGCCACTCTCTCCAACAGTTCTCAAAACACAAGGGCTGCTCACAAGTGACGCATTGCGAATGCACCAATTTGTGTTTTCCTTGCCGATAGCAAACACAACAACGTTTTCTATTTTTATTGCCAGTCATGTACATAGGCTCATGCAAAACATCTTTCCTCAGCCTCATCAGATTCCCCACTGGTTCACTAATCACTGGAAGACAGTGGCGGTGCCTGTCAACCAGAGATTTGGCCAACACGTAGCGAAACTCACGATGCGTCAGTAATTGCATGCTGCGCCTTCTATACGAGCTAGTATACAAAATAAAAGCATTATGTATGCTTACATTCATCAGCCTCTTGAATATTTTGATGTACCACTTGACACCTCGTTTTCGCTCCAACAAATACATCGACAGTTTTTGATCTTTTAGATCAACTCCTCCCATAGTATTGTTGTAGTCCCTCACACTGACGGGTTTGACTAAAACCTTACCTGCTTTTGATCCCACGTAAGTTTCGTCAGTGTGATAAGTGGATATCATAGTCACCACTTTGGAATCTTTCCATGATAAAATGGAAACATCTCCACTGTGGCGAGCTATGATATTCCCCTTAGCTACATTCTTCGGAACCTTCGCAATATCAGCAGGTACGTTTTTGCGATTACTACGTAATGTTCCCAAACAATCAAAGCCTAAACTTTTAAGGTACCGTGCCAGCGATGGGCAATTATAAAAATTGTCCATAGTGACACAGTGCCCCCGATGGTGTAAATTTTTAAGCAAGTCGAGTACTACTTTGGTGCTTTTGCCACCCAAATCAGTTGCAGGTGCAACACCAGTGTCAACAACATCATTTTTCCCCGTGTAAATTCTAAATTTGTATAAATAGCCCGTACGTGACTCACAAAGCTCATAAGATTTTATTCCAAATCGAGCAGCTTTTGACCTTATTGTTTGAACCCAAGACAAGCGGCCTTTAAATAAGGTCAAAGACTCATCGATTGAAATTTCTCGCTGCATATTGTACAGCGAAGAAAACTTTGAGTCTAAATGAGTAAGCACTGGCGCTATTTTTGCAAGTTTAGGCGAGAGCTCAAATTCTTCATTATGCTGTGAATTATGACCTACATCACAATTGTCAACAAAGTGAAGAAATTTGTTCATTAAAATATACCTGTTAAATGACATAATCGATTTAAATTTAGGCATTTCTAAGTAGTCGCAACCTTTCCAATACTCATTTTGTGAGGTCCGTAAATCAATGCCCATGTACATTAAGACCGCAAAAAAAACAAGTATCTCGTCCGAATCAGTCTCGAACCACTTATGCAGACGAGATGACGGTTTGAGCGTCCCTTTAAAATTCATCGAATCGATAGTCTGCCTGGCGTACCGATTGGTTTCCTGGGCGATTCTCTCTATGATGTCTTTACTCCAAATATCAGTAAAGGCATCATAAGGAGAATCGTAGTCTTTGATTGGCCCAGGGTAAGGTCCTGAAAATTGTTCAGGAACCCCCCTGAACGAATCAAAGTCTACTTCCCACTGGAAATCACTCGATAGGCCAGGAAGACGATCGATTTCTTCATCCATAGCTCTTTGCACAGACTCGACCAAATCTAGGACCGGTTGTTCCAGTTCGTCATCGTCCGGTATGCCTCTTCCACCATTGGTTACGACAGGAGTGACGTCGAACTCATCGTCAAAGTCGCTGTCGAAATCACTACCGTAATCTATCCTTACTGCTAGAGATGGCACCGTCACCCCTGATGTCGACGGACGAATATCAGCATCTGCTGAGAAAACATTTGGTATTAGACCAAATGTTTTCTCAGCAGTAGTCTCTGGTGACATATTTGGCTGGAGATGTCCCGTCGGCAGCTCAC
The DNA here is from genome assembly GCA_963082485.1 of Eudonia mercurella. Classification (NCBI taxonomy): domain Eukaryota; kingdom Metazoa; phylum Arthropoda; class Insecta; order Lepidoptera; family Crambidae; genus Eudonia; species Eudonia mercurella. The sequence continues at coordinate 5,200 of CAUJAO010000275.1, forward strand.
CGACCCACCTACGCACGTGCCAAGGTGCTACTTGCAGCACATCTTCCACCTCTTCGTCGGTGAGGTCCAACGCTTCAACCCTCTCTAGGACATCAGAGCTGCAGGCAAACAGAAGACCCAATTGAAACCAACAAATTTATTGAATACAAAGTACCTACTGCATGAATCAACAGCACGTTTTTAACTATTGTGTCATCATCATCATCAGCTCATTTTAATGTCCCCACTGCTGGGGCACGAGCTTTCCCTATGGATGGATAAGGAGAACGGGCCATTAACCACCACGCGGGCCCAGGCGGATTGGTGATTGTTAACGACTGCTAATGCAGCCGGGACCAACGGCTTTACGTGCCCTCCGAAGCACGGAGCTCTAAATGGAAAATTTTTGGTCACCCATCCGATGTCCAGCCCTTGCGAAAGTTGCTTAACCACAGCGATCGCAGACCGGGCGCATTAACCACTGCGCCATCGAGCTCCTCAACTGTGCCGGTAGTAAATAGGAAATCGTCTTACCAGAGAGCCTGTGACTGCTCATTTGTTGCAAATCGAACATTGCCTCCAGGTGTTCTGGCAATGCTCGCTGTCGCCCCGGTGCATCTAACAGAACCACCTGGAGTTTGCTGGACATAGAAGGCTCTACAAAATAAAATTTAACACAAGTTATTCACCAAACAAAATAAATAAAATGTGTGTACAGAACATAATAGACACTTACTGGCGTTCTGGTGATGCCACGATTGGGTCGCTGGATTTCTCCAACGCATAGCCCATCAGAAGCGCACGTCGTGCTGCTGACGGCCTTTGCGACGCATTTAAAAATGGAGGGGAATCCGCCCGTGATCCTTCCGTTGACACGGATCGCAATCGAGCTACTCTAAAAATATAAAAGTATGTTATAAATGTATAAACTAAAGATCACCAATAATAAAAAAAAATACTTCGGTTGATTGACTAACTTTAACAGGCACATAATCTTCAATAAAATAATTTACTTTTAATTATTCAAATGCAAACAAAAAATAATAAATATTTTAGTTATAACTTTTTTGCTGTTTGTACTAGTGCGTAAATATGGCGGCCGTAATTTGCTCATTTTTTTTCTCTTACTTGAAATAATTTACATGATAACATTGTTTACAACTATTGATATGTCTAACCGTAAATCAAAAAAGGTTGCTGATGAAATAATCTACATATTGATATGTGTTTATAACCACTTTTATCAAAACAGTAGTAAGATATGAAGAAAATTACGGCACATGACAACACACAATGTTAGCTAAAATCAGATGATCATAATTTTTCTTGCTCTTTGTTTTATCTAAATTGCCACTTTACCACGCCACTATTACATTATAAAAAATCTGTATTAAGTTTCCAGTAAATATAAATAAGCATCATACGAAAACTCACCTTTTACGTCGAGATATCATTTTAACAACAAATCCAAAACAAATCACAACAACACAACTTTCACCAATATGGCTGACGTCTCAGAAAAAATCACAGACACTTTTGTTTATTTTTTTTTCGATATTATTTTGTTCCGTCCGAATCCCACAAGCGATGCTATTTTATTCTATGCGAACCATAGAAAATTCACAGCCAACCAAAACTTGTATACGGCAACTCGGACCGGTGAAAATACTTCGACCAATCTGAGCGAAGTCTTATGAACCGGGGTGCGTACACACGACACGCGGGGCATTCAATTTTTATGTACCGCGGTACGTTCATAGGACACTTGAGGGGTTAATAAGGAACTAATGTAAGTTAAGCATGTATAATGTATTAGAGAGTGAGCATTACGGGTGGGCCGGCTCGATACGGATCCGATATTATCTCGATGCGAGATTCGTCTCTCGATTCTCTTAATTACCGTTAATGTGGGCACCTTGTCACAGAGCAGGGGTGGACAGCACGTTCGTTACGAAAATAAATGCGTTTAGCTTTAAACGGAATTTTGTGCGAATTGTTATTTTAGCTACGGTTTTTAGGTATTTGTTATTGTGATGTAACATTTCTTAATAGTAGAGTTAAAAATTGACTATGTTCTCGGAACTAATAATCTACGGGTTATTATTAAATAGTACCTGGATGACCGAGCTTTGCTCGTTATTTTTTTATCGTTGGATATCCATAATTTCTGAGGAACTGTGCGACTGATAGATATATATTTACTGTGTATCATTATATTTATAAAATAATGATAGAAATATAAATGAGGCACTCTACCCACTTATTATTTATATTATAGAAGAGATTCAAAATAAGCACATTAGATTTTTGGTTATAAAAGACGAGGTTGCACCGACACGCTAGCTCTAAATTCGGTTTACCTTGAATTTCCGAAGGAACAATAGATATTTTTCCAAGAATTCAAGCTTATCTAACTTAAGGATAATGTAGAATTTTATAAATGAATATGAAATTGTTCCCTACCAAAGATTATTCCCTACATATAAACCAACAAACTTAATCTCATTATAATAGTAAGTATAGATGAACTACGGAGTTTCTACGCGCCCATTCTTTTCCACAGCTTAAAAATAGACGTCGCTTAAAAATGGACGATTCAAAAGCACTTTTCTAAAGTTTATTTGAATAAAAAATCTTTGAATTTCACTTTGACTTACTGTATCTTCCTACGCTGTGATACTCCTATGTTCTTTGAAACGCTTATGATTTCAACGCGTGAGGCGGATCGTCCACAGATAAGACAAATGCCGATCACTAGGGCCGAAGGAAAACTTCGCTCTACATATCACCACTCTTACACACTCCAACAAACTAGTGGCGTTCCGAATCAGCAATGGATATCAATCGTGTTTTTTTTGTCAGTTCCACTTGCGGGTTAGCTCCCGCTTTGATGCCCGTTTACGTTAATTAAGATCTGCTTCGATTTTAACGCGGCTACTCAGGTTACATGGGCTGAGCGGCGATACGGCGGAGATATAAGAACGACTTATGATTTGATAAGTGTTTCCATGAGCGGTCCGAGATACGCTGAAACTTGTTCGTCGATTTGTGTAAAAAGTTTGGACCGTTTGAGTTTTTATTTACCTGTGTGCGGCATTTTGATGAGACACGATCAATTGATCTGGAACAGAGGAAATGTTTGTGAGATACAATCGGCTATGTAGGTAGGTAATGTGTAAAATATTCTATAAGGCATACTTATAGTAATAGTAGGTCTAATAATAATTTAAATATTGTCTTGACAAACGTAAATTATAGTGTTTTAAAAAAAGTTTTACTAAAGTTTATAAATGTGCTCCGGAGTTTTTAAATGACTAACAAACAGCACAAGGGAAATCGGCCCATAATTTTGCATGTCGCAACTTGGTGGTTTTCTTTTAGGAAAGGTGAGAGTGCTGTAGTTGTTTTTCAGTCTTTACATAATGATAGTACGTCATATAGTATTTATTAATAAGAATAGGCAAATTATGGAAACCCCAATTCATTGCGGATTTGGTCACCCTTCTGAGAATAAGGCTTTGCGAAAGTTTCATTACTTACTTTCTCGTTCCAGCGAGAAACTTTGAAGAAAGCTAAGCTAATCAAATTATTCAACAAAAGGCAAAACTAATCAAATAAAAGAAGGTAGTTTTCAAACTTAAATTGGAAGTTAAAATTTGAAGTATTAGTAGTAGTTTTGAATTTTTAAGTTCGAAATTGGGAAATATCTGTAAATTTTCTTTAAGTTCATTGGAAAATTCTTTGGTACAACTGAATATAAAGCTAGTTCTATAAATAACTAGACATAACTAACTAAACTCACTGAGTAGCAAGCAGTAGGTTAGGGTGACATTAAGTGACCTACTACTAGACTAGTGACTAGTGATCAACAGGAACCAGTGATTGATATTTTTTCTCTTTAATTATTAATAACATGGGTCAGCAACTGATCTTAAGAGTTTGGATTTTAGAAAGCAGCAATTAGCACTTAAAAATAAAAAGTAAAATTTACTATAGCGTTGTGTTATCAAATTTGTGGTATTTCATCTGTAAAGATGAATCTGCATAGCCATCGGTTGTAATAACCGTTGGATAGATGGCACTCTGCCGCTAAAAAGCAGTCAAAAATCAAAATAGCAGTGGAAAAATTCAGTGCTTACGTCAGCCTTCCCGGTAGCATAATGGTCAGTTTATAATTTTAAGTTTATTTTCAACTTTTATGTATTAAGTTTTTTTTTCATGTCTGTCCTGTGTTGTAAAGCCGAATAAATGTTTTATTATTATTCACTCTTTATTTATTTTTTTCATATAAGTTTACATTTTTAAATATTTTCTAAAAACAAAATAAATAAAACATTTAAAAATATTTAAAAAATACAGGTCTGCCGGCATCGTGACCAGGGTCCAAGCTACCGGTGGTTAGGGCTCCAGAGACAGGAGTGTAGTGTGTGTACACCGTATTAACACACACGCATCATACTCCCTTTATAAATTGTAACCTTAGTTATTAGAGACAGATCAATATAGACCTTTAAACCATCAAGTGCATTCTTATTCCGTTGCGCCGAACCACCACCTTTGCATGGCGACCCTGCCAGTGCTGCCTGTCGGCGGCGCTGCGAGCAGATGGTTTTAAATTAAATAAAAAATAGTGAAAAACTTTGATAAAAACCGTGATGAGAAATGTGAAGAACTAAAAAGAACATTTAAACAGAGTGACAATTAAGTGTTAAACATTAAAAGTGATGTGAAGTGCAAAAAAAAACCTTTAAAAAACTATATTAAGTTATAATTTACTCTAATATGAAAATCATAAATAAGTAATAAATATTTAGTAATAAAACAAAAAAAAATTAAACTCAAATTCAAATTGATTAATTTGGCTGATAAAATTATGGACAATAGCGGAAAGTGAAAAGCTGAAGGATGAAAGGTAAAAAGCTGGGTGCCGGGTGATGATGGTGTCCGATAAGGATGCAGCTGGGAGACGAAGGTGTCCGATGAGGTGATTATGCAGCTAAGAGACGTCAGATGCAGTTCCAAATATCAACTATCACGTAACATTTTTTTTGTAAGTGCATAATTGTCAATGTTAGGTTCTGGCTATTTTTTGCATTGCATTAAAAGTTTATTAATCTAACTATTAGACTGTACTTGTACTTTGTCAAATTAAAGATGTTTTATTAAAGAATAGATATAATTATATATTATTAATAATCAAATGAGTTTTAAATGTACTGGGGTAATGTAATCGTTAGTAATAGTTGGGAAAAACATTATAAAAATAAGGAGATAGTAATGTTTAAATGGTTGTTGACGATACGTACAACGATAAAAGCAGTAGTTTTAAATGAAATGTCTATGGAAACATATTGTGAAAGGAAAATACAATGAAACGAATGTTATAAAATGGAATACTTAACGATAATAAAAATAAAAGCAAATTTGAAAATAGAATTGTAAAAGTAATTTTATTTGAATTATTAATTATTGTCAAATTGTTTAGTGAGTCTTGTAAAGTGTTAAATTGCAATTCATATTTAAAAGTTTTGTGATCATTTGTAAGAAAATTATTGTTATTGTTCGTAATTTTAAAATCTGAAATCGATAAAGCATGTTAATAACATTGTTTTGTAATTAGGTCTTACGAAGACCACCGGTATTGTTGTTCATGTTATTCGTAGTCATCAAAACCGCGTGAACATGAGACGTAGCGCATATTGCATTATAATAATAATAGAATTAGTTACAGATAAGCAGTCATTCGAGACTTCATTAACAAATTAAGAAGCAGAAGCTTACACATAATCTAAAGTTACCGTTGTTATGTTATCAATGTTATCATTGTCATTGAAATAGAATGCAAAGTGTTGAAATAGTTGAAAATTGTATTTAATGTGAATTGTAATTTGAAAAATTAATGTTTAGAAATGTTTTGCTTGGAAAATTTAATAGTTTTAAAAATAAATTGTATTATTTTTTTGCTTATTATAACTTAAAAATTGAAAAATTAATTTTGGTTGGTTCATACATAAATTAGAAACAAAATTCAAGTAAATTATAGAGATAAACATAGATATGACGATAGTATTAGCTTTGTATTAAAAATCTTTTATTAACGTTTAAGTTGATGATTAGGTACATTGCAATAATATTTTACTGGATATGACGAATTTATAAATGACTAGGTAATAGAATGTTAAGTTGTTGTATAATGTTGGACACAAGTCAATGAATTAGTAATTTGACTTTTGGATTGATCACCCAGAAGTTGAATCTATTTGTTGAGTTTGTCGGATCGTAAGGTGTTGTAGGAAATGAAGGATTTTTAAATATGATTAAGATGAAGTAAGGTAGAAGGGTAGTAAGTTCAGGGTACGAATCCTTCATTCGATCATAGCAGAAACGAGATTTCTCTGTGAGAATAGTTGGAGACAGCTCATGACGAAGGCACGCGCAGACGTAGCGTCAGAGTACATAGTCTTAAAATAATGTCCCTAGAATAAAAGTAAATAATTAATATGTGCACCAAGGTGACACTAATGGTAATAAGTACCAATAAAATAATGATGTTCAGAGTCGACTTTAAATAAATAATAATGTAAAGAAGAGATGATTAGTAGATATTGTAATAAAGGGATACAATGTGAAATATGAGAAATAGGTACATAAAGAGAGATGTTGTAATAAATATAAGTATATTTGTATCGTTATGAATACTATTGTGACTAAGTGGATAGGCCACATCCACGAAATACGGATTATGACAAATAAAGAATACCGAAATGAAATATGTGAAAAACAGATAAGTATGTCGTGTTAAGATAATGAATTTTGAATATTGAACTATGTTTAAAGAGATATAATGTAAAGTAATCAACAGCCATCTATGATGTAGTAAGTTTCTCTTTTCTCACAATAAGTGCCGTATCGAGGAGAACTGCCTTCTGAATCAGGCCCTTGATCCAGCCGCCTAACGAGAGCATCATTAGATGTTGATCGAGGCTCTTGGCCATCAGGCCATTGGCCGTAACAACAATCGGTACGATGACAGCCGAATCCACACTCCACATATCGACAACGTCGTGTGCTAAGTCGAGATATTTGATTTGTTTCTCTTTCTCAGCTTTCACGAGGTTCTCGTCATTATTATTATTATTATTATTGATGATTATTTACATATAATTTTACGCAGATATTGTTGCGAACAAATTACAATTTGAAAAAAGACAGTGTTGAAAAAATTCCACGTGTTGGCAGTACACCTGAACCGGCATGTCATGGGGTGCGGGTTCGAATCCCGCTCGTGGAATTTTTTCAACATTGTCTTTTTTCAAATTATTATTGATGTTATTTTTGGGCGGTGAACACGGTCGAACACTGGGCTTAAAGTGTCAAACGCTGGTGACTTTACCATTTAGTAGAACATTTTTAAAATCTAGAGCGAGATTGGATACACAGATAACTTAATTAACTATTTGTTTATTACCTCGCTCGGAATCAATTAGTTAGAAAATTTATATGCGAATGTCATCTTATCACGTTATATGCCACCCGGGTGTCATTTTGCATTGCTAATTTTGTAGACGCTCATAAAACTATGTTTTAAACACTGTGCGATTGAAGATAAATGTTTTGGCGCCATTTATTTGTTGTTTTTATGTTATTTCTCTGACAAACTATGTCTCAGCGAGATTAGTTATTTTCCATAAAGTTAATATATTATTTTCTAATATTCGCGATTGACACAGCTGTCAAAAATAATTATCATAATAATATTCCGCGGGTCAAACGCAACTAAAAATACCTTATAATTTGATCAAGTACAGTTAATTTAATGGCACTATAAAAAAGGACAACTGACGATGATGAATTTAAATGAAAAATACAATTTAATATAGTAAAAGAGAGTGGCTTACCATTTAGTAAACAACTATAAAAATAAAGTGGTCCCTATAAAGTAATCAATTTATATACCTACATAGCTATTAAAGCCATGATTAAAGCTATTTTTAAAATGTTGACAGTAGCAAAATGTCAAGTTGTCATACGTCAGTCTAGTATAAATAATAAATGATTTTATTAATAATAATTATTATTATTACAGGTCGCGCCAAACTTCTAGTCTCCTCTGAAGTTGGCGCGATTCGCGTCGCAGTAGTAAAAAATAGGCGTTAGTAGGGCGAAGGCGGGGACGAGCGGTAGGGCCTGACTACAGCTGCGCAACGAAGCAACTTCAGAGGGGACTAGAAGTTTGACACCTAGCTACGGGAGTTTTTTTTAAATGGCTTCGTGCGGTTTGCACATAGCCAGCTACGAGAGTCAAAGCTTTTTTTTTCCAAATTTAAACCCTAGTAGGTACTATTAGTTATTCTGTGCTCTTAGGTACATCTCCACGTTGATCAACCACTATAAACCAGACAGGCAAACACTAGCAACGGCACCGTTATTAAACGCACTATTCAATATCAATCCCCGATAACCCGTGTCAAAACAAAAGTGCCTATTTACACAGAGCACCATCAACTTTTCAAATCTGCCGGCTTATCGTGAGCGATCATCGCGCGGCGCGGGTCAAAATTATTATTGTACCACGTGACATCTTTATCGCCTACTTTACTTTTTTGTCGTGTACGAAACGCCACAAAGGGAACTGTGACATTGTGCCATGAAACCACCGGTGATTATACCGTCGCACCGCCCCGATAACGAACTTAAATAATAATTTATTCAAATTAAAAATACTTATCAAAATATGATGCGGTACTAAATCAGGAATTAAGTGAGTGGGTGCGTGTTTCAGGGTGAAAATCGATGGTATCACCGCGGCCGATCACCGTGAAAATCCAAAAAAAAATATGAATAAAAATGTAGGTGGTCACACGCGAATATCAGTTTAAAATGCGTCTCAGCGCCGTTAGGGTAACTCTACACGTTGATCCTAACACTGTGCTTAGTTTTTTGTATTTTTTTATTGTGATACTGTAACGTTTGTAACATTTAATAAATACCTAAATCAAGAGTGAGTTTTTTTTAAGGTTTTAAGAATATGAACTAAGGATGTGATTTTGGAAATGGTGACAATAACTGTCGCACTTTGATTAATCACAGCAGGCTTAATAAAAAAAACATCTTCTAAACTTTCTAAAAAAATTTTTTGCCATGAAAATGGTGTCAAACTGTTTACACTAATAATAGAGTCAAAAGAAAAATCAGCTTTTGGTATTTATATAAAAAGGTCACACATGTCACTTAACAAAACTTTCTTACAAAATCCTTATTAACTGCCACCAAAAAGGTGTCAACCTCTTTACACTAACAGCTAACTTTTTAGTCACAGCTTCTGTAAAAAGGTATTGATTTAAAAAGGTCGATTAATAAAACTTTCTTACAAAATCCTTTTTAACTGTCACCAAAAAGGTGTCAACTTCTTTACACTAACAGCTAACCTTTTTAGTCTCAGTAGGCTTAATTAAAAAGAAAAAAGAGCACTAAACCGCTGCTGTGTGGGAGACCGATAATTTGGCTGTAAATAAGTGTGACCGAGCTTACGCGGCGCCCGATCTGATAGTGTGTCCACTGCCCCTGTTTTGCATAACATCGTTTAGGGCCGCAACCGAAAATGCCGATATCGATAAGTTGTGTTATTAACAAAAAGTATATTCTAAGTAATGTCACAATAAGTTTAATTTGCTGATTGTGTTGCTTAAAAAACTTAAGAATTTTACTGTGAATTGTAATTTTAATTAAAAATTATTATTGATATAAGCCAATTACCCATCAATTGTAGTGATAACTTGATTTCAACGATGAAGGCCTTTGCCCAGCAGTGGGACAGTTATAGGCTATTTACTTACTTACTTAATTACTTATTATTGATATAACTGATAGATGATTATTACGTTAATAATAGCAAGAGTTTAAAAACGTTAAAAAAATAGAAGTCTTTCACTCTAACAAGAACTTAGAGCATTGTTATTACCCGTTAGTATAATTTTATCTCCACATGCCGTCAGTTGACGTGGAGACCAGAATTTCCCCTTTGTAGATAAAAAAAAGCGTCGCTATTTGAAAACATAATATGAAGAAATAAACAAATGTAAACTTAAAACTTTTTCGAAGGACTTCTTGGCGGGCGGGAGAGTGAAGAAGTCATGTCTGCGGTTTTGTTCTATTTTCAAAACTTTTTATTGTGTCAAATATTAGTAGTGGATAATGGTGAAATATTTTAATCGTTAAGTGTTCTTAAACAATGAACTTAACTTCATTCAAGTGTGATCTCAGTTAAGTCCCACCAATCTAGGAAAATACCATCTATCACTACTCATTTGCGTTATCATTCATTATCATCTTTTATTACGAAGAAAATATTGTTTATTATATATACTACTCAAAACAAAATAAGGGCCACGAGGTATTTTTTCATTTTGGTGTAAATTATTAAACATTTACATATTGAAAGTAGTAAAATATTGAGTATACAAACTCTTTGATACCTAAACTTTTTAATATTGTAGTATTCATCTAATGCTGGCAACAATTTTAAATAAAATTTGATTTAAAATTATTTTTGAAAATTTTGATTGCATTTTCTTTGACGTTTTGCTTTCCTTAGCTTCTTGGTTTATTAGAAATTATCAGAGTTCATTGATATCTCGAGTCAGAAACATCTTTTGCAATATGCCACAAGCACGCAGGCGTCATATGGACTCGCTGACAGCAACCAGAGCCGTTACAATGATTGAAGAAGGTCATTCGCAGCGATCTGTGGGTTTGCAATTGCGATTTTCTCGAAGAGCTATTCAAAATCTATGGAATCGTTTCCAAGAGACCGGCAGTGTTAGAAGAAGACCTGGTTCGGGCAGAGTTCGCATTACAACAGCTCAAGAGGATCGTTACATTCGATTAAGTGCGCGCCGAGATCGCACAACGACGGCCCGCAAGCTGCAAAATCGTTTACGGCTCACAACGGGTACTCGTGTCAGTGACCAAACTATTCGTAATCGATTGCATGAAGACCAGCAGGCATCAAGAAGGCGAGTTGTCCGTATTCCATTAACCAGAAATCATCGTGCAAATCGTTTAAGATTTTCCCGTCAACATTTGGACTGGGACATAAACCAATGGGGCATGGTGCTCTTCACAGACGAATGCAAAGTTAAATTTTTTAACGACGATCGGCGTATTAGAGTATGGAGAAGACGCGGCGAGAGATTTTCAGAAGCCTGCATCCATGAAGTCGATCGTTTTGGTGGTCCAAATGTAATGATTTGGGGCGGGATAAGCTTACACGGCAAAACTGAGCTCGCTATTTTAAATGAGGGTACTGTTACTGCTCAGCGGTATATTGAGGAAGTCGTCAGACCACATGTGATCCCATTTGCCCAGCGAGCGGGTCCTGGATTCATCTTGATGCAAGACAATGCTCGTGCACACACGGCTCAAGCGACTCGGTTTGTACTGGAAGCGTCTCAAATTCAAGTCTTGCCGTGGCCGGCGAACAGTCCGGACTTAAATCCAATAGAGCACATGTGGGATCAGTTGAAACGAAGAGTTAGAGACGGTGATCAGGAAATCCACAACCAACAGCAACTCATCAACGCTGTTAAAAGAGCCTGGGAAGAGATTCCAATGGAAAATGTCAGGCATTTGATTGAGAGCATGCACTCCAGTCTTCAGGAGTGCGTAACGAAACGAGGGGGGCATACCCGTTACTAAAAGATGAGCATGGAGTATTTTCTTTTGTTTTCAGTAACTTTACATTGTTTTTATTTTTAACCTTAAATGTGTTTTTTCTTTCAAAAGCAAATAAACTTTTTAATCATTATTATTGGAATAAATTTATTGGTCTACACGGTAAAAACAACATTAGTTTTCGTTATGGAGACAAAAAAATTAATATTGGTTTTATTATTTTCATGGTACAGACAAAATACCTCGTGGCCCTTATTTTGTTTTGAGTAGTATATAACTTGTAAAAAACATTTGTGTGTGACAACAATAATAAAAAAAAAAACAAAATTTCCAAAAATAAAGAAACAAGGACTTTTAGCTACTCTATGGCGCTATCTCTAATTCGAGTTCCGTGTCCACAAGCTCAGGTCGACCGTATCAAAAAATATTACGAAAACTATTACCATAATGTCATACGACAAAATGCTTGAATTACGACGCGCGCGCGGTCACGCCAAAAAGGGGCGATTCGGCCTTTGCTTGACCGCAGGGTTTAGGGTTGACTAGGCCAAGTCTGCTAACTCAATAACGTCTCAATAGTGTTTCAGTAGCCTTTGACGTGCGTGCAACGAGTTGAAGTGCATTTTGAAGCACGGGGAAGATAAAGACACTCATCCGCTGATACGACATTGCGAAAGTGACTTAACTTTCAAAATCGCAACCTGTATCAAGCCGCTTCGGCCTTTCAGCTCCTTCATTAATATAACCAAATACATCCAACCGCCTCTGTGGTCTAGTGGTTAAAAGCACCGTTCTCCGACCCAGGAGTCCCGGGTTCTGTTCCCTGGGGGGTATATGTCTGTGTACTCGGTTTGGTTGGCGGTAGGGCTTGTTTGTCCGCCTGGCTACCTACCACCATCTTATCTAAATATGTCGCCTTAACATCAATGTTTGTAGCATTGTTGTGTTCCGGCCGCTAGAGATAAAATAGCCAGTGCCTCAGTAGTTAAGGATCCAGGTAAGATGAAGGCACTGTGCCTACCCGTATGATATCACTACATAGTATAAAGCAAAGTCGCTTCCCGCTGTCTGTCTGTCCCTATGTATGTGTGTATGTATGCTTATCTTTAAAACTACGCAACGGATTTTGATGCGGTCTTTTTTAATAGATAGAGTGATTCAAGAGGAAGCTTTATATGTATAATACATGCATAAAATTGGACCCGGTACTCAAGCGGACGAAGTCGCGGGCCGCTAGTTAACACTAAAATAAATAAAAGTTTTCGTTGAAATGTGCGCATGCCACTGATATAATTTATGCATACTTCGCAGTTAAATAGTATTTTTATCGTGTCTCCTTGTGAACTAACCCTTGTTTAGGTTCGGCAACGGCTGTTACAGCCTGTTCGTGTATGTGTGCATTTAAAGCTGACTCATATTATATTTTTTTTACGATTCGGGGTATACTACATATATTTTTTTGCAAAAGATTATTTTTAGTGCGCTATTAATACATTAAAAATACTACTGGTAACTTAGCTAAAAAACTATGCTACCTATGCTTGTGCTAGGTACGGTTAGTTATTGGTTCAAGTAAGTAGTCAGTCTAAGTTTTTTTTTTATATTAAAAGGAGGCAAACGAGCAGGCGGGTCACCTGATGGAAAGTAATCGCCGCCGCCCATGGACACCCGCAAAACCAAAGTAATCGCAGATGCGTTGTCGGTCTTGAGGAAGGAGTTGGATCTTGAGGAGGGAGTAGGAATTGGGAGGGGGGAGGGGTGAGAGATGGGCCTCCGGTACTTTTACTCACCAGACGAAACACAACAGCAACGAGTGCCCACGCCGATATCTGTGAGAGGGTGGTATTACGCCGGGCGAGCCGGCCCATTTCGTGCTGCAATGCACCGTGGCTCTACCACTTAGACAGTGTCACTCATTATAATCCGTATACCAGTGCTATGCTATGATATGGAATGAAATAACGATTTCTTGCATTAAGCCCGCATCTAAGCGTTTGGCTACTGACGTGTTTTTGATTTGATCTTTCTATAATCTAGAGTTCCATTGGTGATTGGGATCCATTGGTATAAGATCTCTTTTTGGTAATTTGAAAAAGTGTTTTAAACTTTCCACGAGCGGGACTTGAACCTTTTGACATACATCTGATTAGACATGTCAGGTGCACTACTAACTATGCTATCGGGGCTCTGTCCAACCTTGTTATTGGAATTCAAAATTGCATAAACAGCTTACAATTACATTTTTAATTTGTTTATTTCTTCAATTTTTTTTCTATTAAAGAAAACAAAAAGTGTGAAACGTCAAAAAGTGTTTAAGAAAAAAATCACTTCTATTTCGTTCAATACCTAACGAGGCGCTAACCACACCGATTGTACCTGTATAAGAAAATGGGCTAATTAACATGAAAGAGGAGCTCAACCCTCCAACCGTTCTCGGAACGTTATATAAACGATATATCGCGTTTATAACGCTAACATGTCACAGGGACCACACTGAGATATCTTAACCCGTCGACGACAGAGCTGAATTATACGCTCTTCGACGAAGAAAAAAGGGTTTGGAGCGAAAGAATTCGCGTGGCAGGTTCCGTCTCGTTAAAATTCCGTTTAGCACGTGTTGGGTAACGATTGTTGGTCCAAACTACTTTTTGGGTGATCATTATAACAGCGGAAATTCTTAATTACTCGTTAACGGGTAACTCATATGATTTCTTTATCTTTGCAATGTACACAATGGTTCATTTTAAAGTTAGTTGAGATAGTAAAAAAGGTTTGTAACTAAAAATTGGTTCAACATTGGCAGTTAAAATTGGGTTACAGGTTTGATAGATTTTGAGGATCGTCACTGTAAATCTATTTTCTCAATTGGGTTTAATTTGTTGTAAAAAATGGCGACGATTTATGACGTCACATTTTTCCCTAGGATACTGCGGCAGTATACTGTCAGTTCATAACGGAACATATTTCTCACCAGTAAGAGCACTGGACAGTGCTCGCAGTGTATATTGGAACATACCCCTATTTACTCAATTGGGTTTAATTTTAAAAGAAAGTTTTCAAAAGTTTAATAGTTAGTCAATAGAGACACTTTTTAGCAACTGTCAAAACGATATTTTTTTTATAGAAATTTTATGGAAATGGAAACTATGACATCACCATTCTGTTCTGTCAATTCAGTGTTTATTAATAACTTTAAAGTACCAGAAATTCATGCATAAGTCAAATATGAAATAGGTCAATGTTTTAAAAAACTGTTTAATTACGTGATTTCACTTATACGTTTAATGTTCTGAAATTTATTATTATTGTTGTCAACATTTCTATTTATTTATTTTTTATTTATTTATTTATTTAATTCAATTTACAGTTCACTTACAGTATTGCTTACTAAAACGTACACTGTGCAATTAAGTATAATATAACAAAAAGATCCAATTACAAAAAAGTTTCAACTACCTACTTAAATAAATACTTTATGCACTCACACAAAACGTAACACTTTTGCGTAGGTACATCGGCCTCCGGGATCTGCTGATATATTGTATTAATGCTATTGACAGACTTTCAAAATTTAAAGTTAACAGACAACGTTAATGATCAATGAGTTCGAACAAAACGAGTCGTGTACACCTTTAAAATTTCGCGTTATATTATAAGCAAAGAATTTGACTGCTGGTTTAACGCAAACTATTTGGTAAGTAGTGTATATTCGACAGTTCTGGCTCACTTGTATGGAAAGTCATATTCGCGGGTTCTGGCTCAATGAATCAAAAAGTCGTTTCAAGGGTCGACCAAACCTAAAAAAAAAAAAAAAAAAAAAAAAAAAAAAAAAAAAAAAAAAATAGGAAAACCCCCCATTTGAATCGATTGCGATGGGTCCCAGAGCGATATCTCTTGCCGTTTCCGAGTTACGTTACTCACGGATGGTCCTTCTTCGTTATCTAATTACCTCTATTGTTAACAATAAGACGACCCTTGCTCCTTATCTAATTGCCTCTATTGTTAACTATCACTGTGTTTTGGCGATTACACCGTCGGACCGTTCACAATTCTTTCTCATTATCTAATCACCTCCATTGTTCGTTAACAATTGACATTGAGGAGCTCGATGGCGCAGCGGCTAGCGCGTTAGGCTTGCGATCTTGCCCGCTAAGCAACTTTCGCAATGCCGGGTCGCCTGATGGGTGACCAATTAAAAAACATCTCGAGCTCCTCCGTGCTTCGGAAGGCACGTTAAGCCGTTGGTCCCGGTTGATGTCGTAAGATGGCAGTCGTTAAAACCCACCAACCCGCATTGGGCCAGCGTGGTGGGTTATGGCCCAATATCCCCACGTGCTATTGTTCACGTGGGAGGCCTGTGCCCAGCAGTGGGACGTTTATAGGCTGTTGATGATGAATTGACATTACTTTCCGATATCTTAATGTATTTGGTCGTTTAGGCAAGCTGTTGCAAGAAACATTTCTAAGGATCTCAACTAATATAAAACGCATGCGCATTATTGTGTTCTTACGAAGTCGTGCTTCAACCATTCACAAAACGGAGAACCGTTGCTAACATAGAAATAATTTAAAGATATAGCACCTCTGTTTGTAGTTGACTGCTGCAGACAAACAGATAATCTGAAAACAGTTCCTATTTACCAGATAAGACTACAGCATACTGTCTTATTCTCAACGATTGCATTGTTGAATACAAACCACTAAGTAACATCGTAAAGAAGATATCATGAACGTAGATACACTTATAGTGGATGTTCAAGGATTTAAAGATATAAATAACAATTTTATTGTAAAAGAAGTAGCCATTGCGAGCCAGGAACATACACAAACTTTTTTGGTAAAGCCACCATACTCATTTCATCATCTCACAGAAGTAGAAAAGAAACGAGTCAGATGATTAGAAAGAAACCGAGGAATTAGCTGGTGTGAGGGCTACATAGACTACAAGGAGTTTCATCGTGTTATCATACCTCATCTGAAGAATAAAAAAGTTATTGCAAAGGGTTTTGAAAAAATTAAGTGGATCAAAGATTTATGTGCAAACTGTGTGGTAATCGATATTGGTGAAAAGGGATGTCCTAATTTTTCAATGTTACAAAGTAAATTTTGTAAAAATAAAACGGACTTTAGTTGTGTAAATCATAAAATAAACTGTGCATTAAATAATGCTGTGTGTATTAGAAAATGGTATTATGATAATAACATGTCTAAGTTTAATTTATTTTAATTTTTATATTATTATCAATAAACTGATTCTTTGTGTTATTTACAAAGGGTTTTAAAAAAATTAAGTGGATCAAAGATTTATGTGCAAACTGTGTGGTAATCGATATTGGTGAAAAGGGATGTCCTAATTTTTCAATGTTACAAAGTAAATTTTGTAAAAATAAAACGGACTTTAGTTGTGTAAATCATAAAATAAACTGTGCATTAAATAATGCTGTGTGTATTAGAAAATGGTATTATGATAATAACATGTCTAAGTTTAATTTATTTTGATTTTTATATTATTATCAATAAACTGATTCTTTGTGTTATTTACATGGTTATTTTATTTTTCATACTTATGCTTCCCTGTTTTACACATGTAATTTGCAATTTAGCAAAAAAAAAAAAAAAATATTATTGATATTAATAAAGAATGATTAACTTAGCAATAACGTGACCTGATTTGTATTAAATAGGTTTCATATTACCTTATAATCAGAAGAGTTGTATTACACAACCTACTCTGAAACTGACTTGTTCAAACTTGTTTGCGTTAGAATTTTCTTACTTATTTACCGTCAATGTTTTATTATACAAAGGTATATACTAAATTAAATAAAAATGCAAGTTTGTTTGTTACTTTTATATTTTATTAGGTATATTAAAACAGCTGGGTAGGTACATAAATTTACATTACATTTCATAATATAAGTTACGTTTCCTATTCAAACAATGAATCTGAGCAAAAAGCAACTACTTAAGTATATTGAAAAACGGGTTACAATACTTTATAACAGGTTCATATTATTTTTTAATTCAAACAATGAATCTTAGTAATGATAATAAATAATAATACATTTTTAGCCCCAAATATAATAAGATTTAAAAACACAGTGAAAACAATCGTTGTTAAAAAAAAAAAAATATATAATCCCAGTGACCCCAAGACATAGTAGATATTTTATTTTTTAATATTACGCGTTTGTCGTCATTACCTGACAAAGCTATTTTGTTCTGTTCTTGGGTAAATACTTCATGCTTTAAAGATTTAAAAAATAATGTTTTTTTCTTTCTTAAAAAAAGTATTTTTTGTCTAATACATTATAGTAATCTTCGAAATGTACATTTTTTAAAAAACCTGTTTCTGTATACCTTTAGCCTTTTTTAATTCCTCTTGTACTGTTTTATACAGTATAATTTTGATCTTAAACCAACAAACTCAGAAATCAAAAATTTCCACCTAGTTCATCTTTGAAGAGACCCGGTACTTTTTTGTTAAGACTTGGTATACCGAAAAACAATTATTTAATGGATAATTACTAGCATCGAAATATCTAAGAAAATTCAACTTTAAATCTGTATAAAAAATCTTTGCTTTCTATTGAATAAAAAAAAAAACTGTCAGTATCCGTATAACAAAGCTTTAATTTTTTCCCCATAAAAAAGGTTTCATAATAGAGTAGTGAAAATCAAACATGTGACTTTTGGATATTTCTAATACGGAAAAGCCAATGTATATATATATGGGTTTGTCTCAACTTCACACTAACCCTTTTCTCAGTATCTTCTAATGTCTTACCAAACATACTATTGTTTAAAAGTTTGAAGAAATCCTGTTCAAATATAGATTTGACCTTTTTTCCGTAACTCAGTGTTCATATCAATATACTGTTTTAAGTATGGACTCTGATTGAATTAAATTACTCTGTGTATTTTTTTTTTTTTTAATAATAAACCATGTTTTAGACATGTTTTCAGGAAGAAAAAATGAATGACATAAAAAAACTTATCGTATAAATTTGGTATCAATTTCGAAGTTTTTAGATCCTGGAGGAGCAAATTTTTTGAGCACAGAATGGAAAATCGTTATGATAATTATGCAAATGATTAGGGTATTCTAAGTCTACTTCGAGTATATAACCAATATCCCCCGTCAAT
>CAUJAO010000276.1:0-20436 GCA_963082485.1 Eudonia mercurella
ATTCTTTTTTAAGAAAAACCTTATTTGAGTTCCTAAGAGGATGCGTTCCCATTAAAAGGATATAAATTTTCGTTGAAAAAAGAACAAGAGAAATTTCAAATTTTAGATTATTCTCATAGTTTCTTTCTATTATTTGAAAACTTGAAATAAGAAAATCTTCTGTATCTTCAACCCATTCTCCTAAAATTGCTTGTCTAAAACTTTTTGTCTCTTTACCTCCAAATAAAGGAGCGTTATCCTCTTGCCATTGTTGCCATTTATCTAAACTCCTAAAAAGAATACAGTTATCCTGCCAATTAGGCTGGAAGGTTTTATAATTATATTCGGGTTTTTCTATGAATATTTTATAGAGAAAATGCCGTCTGCCCTGTGATGGAATATTGGAGAGAAACAAAAAAGTAACATTTTCTTCTCTAAAAGAGGGAATAATTTCTCTTAAATCTCTTTCGCTCAACTGTTCAGCCTCTTCAAAAACAATTAGGTTTATAGGATTAGAAGATTTGAAAGATTTAAGAGATAATGGATTCATACTTCCTTTAAAGTGAATTGTTCTTTTAAAAAACTTATCTATAGTTAAAGATATCTTTTCTAGAGTAAAAGAGGTTTTAAAATCTACAAATTCTTGTTCTTCTTTATTTAAAAGTATATCTTCTAAAAGGCTAAATTTTTCTCGTATTTCTGGTAAAAGGGAATTTGTCAGGGATTTTTGAGTTTTACGAATTACTAAAATATCAGCATCTTGTGAAAAAAGTCTGTAAATAATACCCCATGCGATATTATAACTTTTTCCCATACCTCGCGCTGAAACAACTAAGTTAAATTTACTCAAATTAAAAAATAATTTCTGATAAAAAGGTAACATCTTTTGTAAAATAGGTTCTAAAGGATAGTCTTGAGTTGTTAGCTCCCTTCTTTCATTATACATTCAATATACTCTCATAAGCCGTAGCATTGTTATCGTATGGCCTTGGGTTTCTTCTGCACTCCGATAGCGACTAGCTTCGGGATTATATCCCATATGACTAATCCAACTTAGATTAAGAGGACTTGGATTCCAAGCCCAAAGATGAGGGCTTCGCCAGTTTTTCCCATTATCGATAAGAGTAAAAGAACCCCTCATATCCAAATAATGACTATGTGTTCCCACTTGATCTTCTTGATAGACTCCTAAAGGCTCTCCGGCTTTAGCTACTTTATGAAAAACTCCCTTTTTTTCTGGAATCTCACTCCATTCTTTTGAGAAAGGCGAGCGTTCAGGAAATTTCTGATCAACTCCTAAAAAAGAGAAATTCAGTGGTTTTTGTTTGATAAACTCTTCTAAAAAAGAAGGTGGATAAAGGAACTCTTTCACTTGTCCTATTCCCATGTTTTCTTTGAGTCGTCTGTAAATTTCTCTCACCTGTTCTTTTATAGGATCTGTTACTAACATTTTTTTTCTCACAAAAATCCTCTGACATAAAACAACACTATTTTTGCCATCTCCTACAACAAGGCATCCACTATCTTCCAAAAAAAGAAGCTCTCCCTTTTCTAAAACAAAATCGGCAAAATCTTCTTCACTGCCGATGAGAAGAGAATAGCGAAAGCCTTTGGCTCTTAAATATTCTAGTAATTGTTCTTTCTCTTTATCTTTCATTCTGATATCTTCCAAATACTTAATATAGCTATGTTTTTAGGGCGTGTTTCTTTGTATCCCATATCTGCTGTTAGTAAATTTCCTACTCTCCCATATTCTTCCATAACACTCAGATTGCCACCTGTATTACTTGCTTGTATTGAGCCTGTATCTCTTAAGAGATGACGAGCAATAGCAGGGTGGGTATGGCTTCCTACATTATCTTTTTTTATTTCTGCGTTTTGATTGCCACCTGTCTGTACAAACCTACCTCTCGCATCAGGTGCAAAAGACCATCCTTTCTTTTCAAAAAAAGAACCTTCTAAACTCTCACCTTCTAAAGTAGAAAAATTCTTAGGTTTAAGAGAAATAAAAAGGGAAGCATGTGCTTTAGGAAGTATGATTTTAGCCACCTCTCCTAACACCATTCTTTGAAAATAGGTTTGCCATAATATCCGCATTTTCTGATCTAAAGGGATTTCACTTTTTTCTTTTTGACTAAAAGAAAGAAAATATGAAACATCTCTTATTTTTTGATTTTTGGAAGAGATAAAAAGTTGATTCTTCTCTAAATCTAGCCAGACCTCTCCTCGTAAAATATCAAAATCTTCTAAAGAGTCTTTAGGATTATTCCCTTTAAAAGACAAGGCTAAGCCTTGGGTTTCACAAAACTCTGTAAATGTTTTCTCTAGCTCTTCACTCTCAATTTTTTTCATATGTTTTCCAAACTCCGAGGATACTAATATTTTTAGGGCGTGTTTCTTGATTAGGTGCATTTTCTGATAAAAAATTCTCATTACCAAAAGATGTCCAGCTTGAGATAACTTGACGGAGTTTATGACCCTTCCAGTCGCGTAAATGCGTCGAAAATTGATTACCAAAACCTTCTAAAGGGTGGGTATGACTTCCTACGCTGTCGTTTTGTTGGCTCCCCAGCTCTCTTAAAGCTAAAGACCCTCCTTCTATTTTTACATATGAATCTAAATCTAGCCCTCCCTCTTCAGGTTTTCTCGGGTCTCGGATTCTGAAAAATCTCTCTTGAGCATCAGGAGCATATTGCCATTCACTAAAAAAAGAAGAGTCTTTTGTGAGTTGTTCACCTCTTAAAAAAGAAAAATTGGGAGGTTTCCTCTCTTCAAATCTTTTATGAAGAAGAGGAGGCAGTAAAATAGTTTCTACTTGTCCAAGGCAAAGGGTATTATTGAGTTTTTCCCAAAGAACTTTAACAATTTCTTCCTCTTCTAAACTCTCCAGTTCTCTTGAGAAAGACAAAGTATTTTCAGAGTTTCCTACTTCTGAGATTCCATTGCCAATACATAAAAGACTCTCTTCAAGAGATAAAGCAAGCTCTCCTAAACTGGGAACTTCGTTTTTTCCTTCTAAAAGACAAAAACGAATGCCTCTCTTTTCTATCTCTTCACAAGCTTCTTTAAGTTCTGTGTACTCTAATGCCATTCTTTTCTCTCCTAAAAAACAAAATTTGTCAGAAGGCTTTCTTTTCTTCGTCTCATCACAAAAGAATTTATGCGAGCTTGAGAAGAGATGCCTTTATTCTTAACAAGCTGGATATTTTCACTTTTGCCTTTAATAAAGTGTGTTTTGAGTGAAAGTCTCTCTTCAAAAATAATTGACTCGTTTTCTTCAATGTCTGAGCGTAAAAAAGAGCTCAATTCTATAGCTTCTTTTATAAAGTAGACCCCTGCTAAAATTTTTAGATCTACTGAAAACTCTCTTGCTCTGGTGTCAGCTGAACGCAGAGTAAGATTATCGTTAGTGTAATCGCAAACATAACCTAGACCACCTGAGGAATATTTTTGACGTAAAAAGATTTTTGTTGCCATTGAGGGGCTTTCAACGCCTTCTCTCCACTCTTCTTTAGCATAAACTTTTGGCTCATACGTATTTATCCCTTCATAAGAGAAAATCCCTGTTTCAGGATCTTTGGTTTGAGAAATTAAAGTCACAAAAAAGATGGCACCAAGTTCTGAATCTAGTTTGTAGATTGTATTAAGTGGGAAATTTTTAAGAGAGCGAAAGTTAATCAGTAAATTCCCAAACTCCCAATGGCTTTTAATGCGATCAAATGCTTTTTGAGCCACTTCTTTATCATTCACATAAAGTAAAGTAACTCTTTCACTTTTGGCTTTAGAATCTTTTTCCTTTAAAGCTATGACATTTTTAGCTGAGCGATAAAAAACATTGCCAATCACATTAATCCATTCAATACAGCGAACCCCATCATCGGCTTGTGAGGAGATAAAATCTTTAGATAAGGTATTTTCAATACTGAGAGAAAAATCTTTAAGGCGAGGAGAAAAATCAACAACTTTTGTATCACAAGGATGGGGATTATTGGCATTGGGTACTTGAGGGAAAGCTTCATAGCGAAGTTCCAAATCAAAAGCAAAAATAAGAGCAATATCTTCGTTTTTGTCTTCACGTCTTCCTACCCAATAGTCAAAGGAGCGAATATCTCTTTTAAAGTTCACATTCATCGCTTTCGCTGAAATTGGATAATAGGTTTTGTCCTCACCATTAGAAGGTGGGAAAAATGTCGAAGGGCTAAGAGTGGCAAAAGGTTTTATCTCAACATTATGAGCGTTGAAAACCTTTTTGATCTGATTTTTGGGATCACTTTGTTCTTGTTCTTTTTCGTTCTTCTCTTGTTTTTCTTTTGTTGCTGGTGCGTATTGACTTTTACCACCCCACAGCCCTCTACCTTCGGCTTCTAAAGCTTTAGCACTTTTTACACTGACTTCAGCCCACTCTAAGCTAAGATTTTGAACTTCTTTAGGTAACACTTCAAAAGTAGGGAGGGTGTAACAAGTAATTTCAGGGATGTTTTCTTCTTCTCCAACTTTAGGGGTGGCAATGTTAATAGGGAGAGCTGTGAGTATACGGATATCTTGCACAGAGAGAAAATAGCCTATCTCAAAAAAGAGATTTTTGAGTTTCTCGCTCAAGTTATCTCCTTCCTCTAAAACAAACGAGCTTGTTTTATAAGGAAGATCAAGAGGGGCTAGATCAAAAGGCAAAGAATATTTTTCTTTGAGAAGGTGTATAAGAGAAAGTTGAGATGAGGAAGAATTCCAAATAAATAACTGAGTTTTATCTATATTTAAAGGGGAATACCACTCATTAACTTCAAAATCAAGTCTGACTAATGCACTCCGCAAAACAAAACTTACAGGTCTCAGCACTTTTAAGTTAGGAGTTCCGAGTAACCATGCTTCGCTATGACTCTCTAAAAAAAGCATTCCCGAAAGAAGCACTTCTTGGGTTTCTGTGTTCATCAAAAGACTCTCAAATCCTTTTCTAAACTTCCCTAAAAGAAAGTCCGCGTAATCTTTAGCGAAAAGGTGCAAAGTCCCTCTCGCTTCTGAGTTTTCTGTTTTAAGATCATGATTAAAGGTTTTATAGCTAATGCTAATACCACTCATAAGAAAAGGCGAACGCGATGGGCTTTGTCTAAGGAGTCCTTCTTGTCTTTGGTTAGGATTTTGAATATAACCTCTGACACTCTCTAAAATCCCCTCTTCACTTTGATCAAAAAAATCTGAAGAGAGCAGAGGCAACTCTCGCCAAGCTCCCTCTATCTTAATAAAGAGGGTTTCTCTAGCGTCCGCCATACATCCCCCTCTGCATTCTTTGTTGCAAACGCATAAAAAGAGCATCGACAAGTTCATTAGAGAGTTCATTAACACTAAGTCCACTGCCATTAATATGAATTTCAATGTTACCTATAGAGAACCCTGATGGGCTATTCTCTTCCCCTAGTCTATAGCTGGGTGTAATATTCACATGTTCTTTTTGTCCGAGTTCACTTGTCATGAAAAGCGTTGGTTTGTTGGTATATCCTTGGTATCCGTGATAGGCATAGTTAATCGCTTTTTCAGGATATTTGTTAAGATCTTCTATACTTTTAGCAGTCTGAATTGCGTTAATAGCTTCGTTAATACGAGCGAGCTTCTGAGCAGATTCTGAGTCTTCAACCCCAAAACTCCACCTCTCATTTTCTTTTTTGTCTTTCTGAATTTCTTCTCTTCGTGATATATAGTTATCTAACATTTGTTTTTGTCGTGTAGCAACTTCTATCGCGTCCTCATCTTCTTTTTTGCTTTGTTGATACCCTTGTGTAGCACCTTTCATATGGTGAGCATACTCTTCACTAGAGATAGCTCCTTCTTCAAAAGCCCTGTCATACACACTTTTGGTTTTAGAAAACTGCTCATCGAGTTCTTTGATATGTTTTTTTCTCTCGTCAATTTCTTTATCTTTTGTTTTTTTATATTCATCTAAAAACAAAGCATCTTGTTTGCGAATGCCTTCCATTTCTCTCTCAATACCAGCTTTCATAAAGGAGTCGACAGCACCAAGAATACCAGCCACCCCGCTTATGATAGCTCCCGGAATTTGTCCTCCGGGAAGCAGGCTAACAGTTTGTCCCACACTTCCCATGAGAGAAATTCCCGCACCCATATAATCTTTTTTCCCGAATTTTTCAATTAAACCAGTTAATGCTTCCGTCCCTATACCAATACCTTGAGCTATTTTGTCATCTCTTTCTTTATTATCTTTCCCTGAAGAGCTAGAGTTATCAACTTTTGATTGTATTTCTTTTACTCTCTTCTCTAAATTCATATAAATAGTAATTTCTTTTTCGTTCAGACTACCTTTAACACTCTCAAAGAATTTTAGTTGTCTTTCAATTTCTCTTAATTCCTCTTGAGTTTTTGAATCCACTTTAAAAGTTAATGGACTTTTTTTAAGTTTAGCTATTTTCTTTTCTACTTCTTCAATTTTTTTAGGTAAATCTGTTTGCAAATCCATGGGTATCATTATTTGAGAGCGAAGAGAGGCAAGAGAAGAGAGTTTGAGAAAATCATTTGATTTTCCGGCTCTTTTCATAGCATTATCTATTGTTTCCTGAAATTCTTTAGCATTTTTCAAAGCATAATCAAAGTTAAGCGTATCAAATTCTTTCTGCACTTCTTCAGTGGAGTTTTGCAAAATGGTGAAAAGAGGTAAAATACTTTCAGCTTGTTTGTGCAATTTTTCAAGTTCTCTATCTTCTGGCTCTTGAATTGTCTGAGTTTGATTAGAAACACTTTCTCTTAGTTTCTTTACATTTCCTATAATTACATCAAATTGAACAGGGGTTGTTGCTGTTTTTGCTTCGTCTCGTATTTTCTCTATTTCTTTTTGCCATTTTTCTTTATCGGGAGTGAGACGTATTTTTACTTCTATGTTTCTAAGAGAGGTTTCAAACAAATCTTTTAGTTTCTCTTTTTGTTGAGAAATTTCTTTTTCAGAAGAGACAGAAAAATCGCTTTTAGTATATCCATAAGGAACTTGTAAGGGTTTAGATCGCATATTGGCAACGCGTTTAGCTTGTTTTTCAAGAGCTTCTATAGTTTTATCAAAAGACTCTGAAGAATTTTTGCCAAATTCTTCTATTGTTTTAGAGAAACTTTCAAACGTTAATCTTCCTTCTTTCCCTAACTTCTGTATCTTGAGTGTAGCTTCCTCTCCTACAAGAAAACCCAGAGTTTTAAGTTGTTTTGACGAGAGTTTAGCACCTTCTTCTACAGACTTTAGAATGCCTACAAGCTTACTAAAATTTTCGGGTGCTACTTTTCCAATACGCGGTAAGATGCCCTCCAAAAAACCCATATGACGAGTTACATCCTCAGAAGCCACTCCCATCTTTTTCATTTCAACAAGAAAGGAAGAAATTGTATCTCTTGAAAGGTTGGTTTTTTTTGAAAGATTCTCTATATCTTTGCTAAGATATTCTATACCTCGTACCTCTAGAGAACTGGAAAGGGAATCTTTAAACTTTTGATTCGCCACAGAAAACTCTCTTAAACGAGTAGTTAAACTGCCTACTAAAGAAACTATACTACCTATCGCTCCTCCTCCTAAAAAGATTCCTCCTAAAGAAGAAAGACCTGAAAAAAGGGAATTGAGAGGTGCTTGGATTTGTTCTATTGGTTTAACAAAACTTTTATTAATTTGAGTTTCTAAGAGACTAAGTTTTCCTAAAAATCCCCTCTGAAAAGTATCACTTCCTTTCTGAGTACCTTTTTTTATTCCGGCATTGATACTTTTTTCTGTCTCTTTCATAAGAGAATCATTGGCCTTTTCATTGACAATAAATTTTTCTATATGAATATTTAATTCTTGACGTCTCAAATCTTGATAAAAATTTTTGAGTTGAGAATCGTCTAAATCAATGGTAAGAACCTTCTTTAATGCTTCGCTCATTTTTATATACCTTTGAGAACTTTCAAGAGATATTCACCTTCTTTTTTGGCTTGTTCTAAAGCTTCAATAATAATTTCTTTGAAAAAATCTAAACGTTTTTCAGGATACCTTTTAGCTTCGCTCATATTCCAAAACCATAGAAAAACTTCTTCAAGTCCTAAATTTTTTTCTTTTTTATGCTCTTGATACTCTTCTAAAGAGAAAACCTTTTGTTTTTTTATACAAAAATCCCAATTCTGAGGAATATTTTTTAAAGACTTCAATGTTTTTTCATAAACCTGAAACTCTTTAGCAAAAAATAAAAGAAAAACCCTTAATCTGATTTTTTTTTTATAGCTATACGACTACTTTCAAGAAGATAGTAAAAGAGCTTTCCCCAAATAAAAATAAAATCCCCCTCTAGCCAAAAACATAAATCTTGTTTAGTGAGTTCTCTCGCTTGGCTATCGACAAGTCGACTTAAAAAACGTACGCTATCTAAACAAAAAATCTCACGTGTTAGAGAAAGGACAAAGTCCTGATAAGTAAAAAACTCTTTTTCTTGTTTTTCTAATTCCTCTTGTGAAAGAAAAGAGGAACTTGATATCTTTAGCTTGTTTTCAAATTCTAAAAACCCTCTCCACCTGAAGAGAAAAGTTCTAAGTTTTGCCTCCTCTATATGAGATACTTCGATTTCAGATCTTAGTATCTCGTTTCCTAAAGGTAAATCTAATTTTAGAAGGGAAGAGGATGGATCGATTTGTAAAATGTCTTTTGTGTTTGTCATAGCCTTTTATCCTAAAATTTTATTAGAGTAATAATCGTGATTCAAAATCTGAATTTCGCTCTCTAGTGACACAGGACAATCAAAACTAATAACAGCTTGAGAGGATACATCTTGAGCAAGAGAATTATTGAGCAAATATCCTTCAAAAGTAACGATGCTTTGCATTTGAGACTCAGAAGATGAGCCTGAAAAGAGAAGAAAAAAGAAGCGTATCTTTTCAAGTTTTGCTTTTTGATATTCTATAGGTTTAGAGATTTTTTGATTGACAATCTGAAACTGTGAATTAAAGAGCGTGTAGCTAAAAGATTCTTTTTCACTATCAAATGGACTAGGAAATAGTGCTGTAATCGAAGCTGTTTTATTGACTTGTGTTAATGGCACAACAAAACTTCCACAGCTATTAGTGATCTGCTGTGTTTGTCTTTCAGCAGAAATATTATAGCCCCCTTGGCAAAGCCTACCTATAGGGAAAAATTCTATAACATCACCATCTTTAAGATTTTTTTTAAATCTTTCACACTCACTTTCTCTTTTATAAAAAAGAATTATTTCTTTATAATTTTTGCGGATGTCAGGAGATTCTTCTAGCACAGAACCATAAATAGCTGAGCTTTCACTCAGTTTAGAAAAACGATAAAACCCTTCTTGAATTTGGCTAAACTTTGGTTTTTCTTTTAGCTTGCCATTATTGAGCAAGATTTTTGGCTCGCTATCAGATCCAGCCTTTCCTCCACCAGATGGGGGGGCTGTTTGTTCTATAACTTCTTTTTGAGTGTAATTAATCCTCCAGCTCTCACCACTGAGATACATAGCTGTGTTTTCTATATTTTGAATAAATTTAGACATTGTTTTAAACCCTCCCTAGAGTAAACAGATTTTTTAGAGTCAACTGACATGTATGTATAATTGTTAATTGTTTTGCTTCTTCCTCTCCTACTAAAGCCTCTGAAATTTCTAGAGAAGAGGGCAGAATAGAATAGCGATTCTTAAAAAAAGGAATTAGATTATCTCTAATGATATCAACACCGTAGCGAAAGTTTGCTTTATGAAAAGAGGGGCTTTCGCTAAAAACATGAGCTACTATTTGAGCTTTTCCTAAAATCTCTCCACACTGTGGCACTTCCCTAGCTGGCAAGCTTTGAAAAGACACACTAAAAGAAATCTGTGGTCTTTTTTTGATCGTAAAATCTTCATATAAAAAGGGTATTTTATTTTCCCTAAAAAAATCATTTTGCCAACCTAAAAATGTATCAGAATGAAAGGCTAGTGTTGCCATAGCTGTTTAACCTTTTCAATGAACGCTATTTTTAATTTTTCTAGCCAACCTTTATGTGGGTTTCTAGATTTTTTCTTAAGAGAAAGATAAATATAGGGGACAAATTTTTGAGAAATTCTTTTATAACGCGCCCACTCTGCTACTCTTTTATAGCTAGAATGTTTTGAGAGAGTATCATTACTTAAAGATTCACCAAAACGACTGGTAAAGACTTCTATAGATTTGTCTTGTATTTTAAGGTGCGTTTCTCTCAAAAGCCGATTCTTTTGAGAGGATGGCACATATTGAGAAAGAAGAGAATGAAAGATTTTCTGAAACCCTAAAAAAGAAACCCCTTTCATCTTTTCAACCTCTCAAAAAAGATTTTGAGTAAATTTCGCCTTTGGGAATTTCTCTTTTTTCACCCCAGCGAATCTGTATCCATTTTTTTATTTGATCGATCCTTTTTTCTTTAGGATCTTCATTAGGATTTGAGCCAAAAGCTTGAAAGAATATCTCATCATACAAAGCTTGAGCGTAATGTAACGCAAGAGCTTCATCTGAACTTGGCACATGTTTATCTACAAAAAACTCTAGCACTTGATCTAAAACAACTTGTAATTGAGAATCTGTTTTTGCTTCTATATCAATAGCTGAATGTGCGCGCACAAACTCTTCATTAAATTTCATATACTTAGCTCTCTAAATAGACAATTCGCTCTGCAAAAGGAACGACAAGCCATGCACCCGCCATCTGAGCAAAGATCCTTGTTGATCCTGAATGTGGATCTGTTGTATTTTTTATCACCACATCTTGAAATCTATGAAAATACATATCTCCGGTAAGAGCCTGAAAAAAGATAGGTTTAGGAATATATTGAGAAAATTTTACAAGAAAATTGTATTGACTTCGTAAATAGCTCAGTCCTGTTTCAGTGCCAGCTGTATTGAAATATTCTTTTATTTTATTTTCTAAAGATAAAGGAAAAATGACTTCAAACCCTTTTTCATTACGAGCACCTTTTTTAATAGCAAGTGCTTTAGCTTGAATAGTTGCTTCTACAAGATCTTTCACGCTAGCTTTAGCTGTATCAATTGAAATTTTTGACGCTTCTGGTTGGTTTATAAGACCATAGCGCACAATATTTGATCCTTCTCTTACGCCATTAATTAAAAGATCAATTTGTTTTTTTCCTAAAGCCTCTCTTAATTGTTCTTTGTTTTGTTTTTCTAAATTCTCAAGTGAATTTTCCTCTTCAAGCCAATTATATTTTTCAAAAGGAATTGTAAGAGAAACTCCTATATTATAAGTAGAAATGCGACGTTTTTTGTCTTGCCACTGCACCTCTTGCCATCTTGAAGAATCTCCTGTCACAGTAGAGGCTTTACCACCACTTCTAAATTCGACATACGTATGTTCTTTAGTATATTTTTCTTGTTGTATGACTCTTACAAGATTTTCAATCTCTTGTTCTCTTAAAAGATTCTCATCTTGTAAAATCTGAACTATATTTTTTCTCTCATCTGTAGCTATAACTGACATTAGTTACCTCCTGTAGTGACATTAGGATCTTCTTGTTTAGGATTTTCTTGTTTTTGACTTTTTGGTTGCTGGGGAGGTTTAGCTTCGCTAGCTGGTAAATTTTTAGATAAACGAAAGACTTCAATTATGCGAGAGCCTTCTAAAAACTCTATCGCTCCCTCAGGTTCTATTACTTCTCTCAAAACACCATAGGCTTCTTCACCTGCTTTAGCTATTTGCCAGCCTTTAGAGGTTGGTTTAACGTATGTGCCAAATGGTTTCTTGAGCAAAGTGGAATCTAAAACAAAGGAAATTTCACCTTCTCTAGCAATGCACGCTACAGTTTCTGGTAAAATCTCTCCTGTTTTTTCGTCTATTTTTTCTTGTGATAAACTCATCACAACACCAAAAAAAGATCCGTTATCAGTGAGTTTTTTTATATTGCCTTGTGTGTCTGACTCAACAAAATCTCCTATCTGTAGATCTTCTTGAGATATAAGTGTCTGTGTATAGCGTTTTTCGCTTGTCGGGAAAAAAACTTTTCGCATTTTCATTTTAATACCTCTCCTTTATTATTCCGTAATGATGTCGAACAACTTATCACCTGAGCTTTTTTCATTAGAATTGTTTAAAGAATTTTGTGATGAGCTAAGCCATACCTTACGTAACATCGTGGCTAGATTTTGAATTTCGTTCAAAAAAGATGTCGCATCAACAGCTAAAGGTTTATAGTCAATACCTAGTTTTTCAATTAACTTAGCGCTTACTTGTTTTCGAATCTCTTCAATTTTCAACTGGCTAAAGTCAACTCCTAAATCAAATTCTTGATTTAAAGTTTTAAGTTCAGTAATAAGTTGCAAACTTTGATTGATTTCGTTTTCTTTTTGAGATTCTAAAATCTGAATTTGGTTACGCAATCTATCCATTTCTACAGAATATTGTCCTACTGTTTTGATTTGACCACCTTTTTCAAGATTCAAAAGCTCAATAGCTTTTTTCTTTTCTTCTTCACTTAAAGAATCAAAAGGATCTGTTTTCTTTGTTGTCTCATCAACCGTCGTTGAATTTGGGTTTTTATCATCATCATTGCCTACTGCCATAGTAGTACCTCCTAAAAATAGTTATGTAATTTATCAATTTGTTTGCTAATAAGATCTTCAATAATAGATATTTGATTTTGATTTACCTCCTGATTTCCTAAAGAGAGTTTTTCTTTTCTCTCTTGTAATTTTTCTAAAATTTGAATTTCTTCTATGACAATTTGATTTCTTTCTTTAGCTTTTTTTTCTTTTTCATTTTGAGAGTGCAGAAAACTCCAGTGAGAAGAGCGCCCTGTTTTTTGGAGGATTTCATTAATAAGAGGAGCTACTATAATCTCTTGCAAGCTTTGAATTTCTTTGATAAAGGCTTTATCTTCTGAGGATGTGCTAGCACCATCCCCTGAAACTAAATTAAGAGGGCATCCGGAAATAAAGGAAAAAAGACTGCCCATCTGTGGCGTTATAGTAGAAATATGCTCTTGACGATTAATGTTAAAAACCTCGTCATCTTTACCAATGAAATTGAATTTTTCTGTTGAAAGACGAGGCATAAGAGAGGCAAATTGATTAATTTCTTTTTCACTCACATGTAAAAAATCAGACAAAGAAGAATACGAGCCTACTTTGATTATCGTGTGATTTAACATTTCAATAGTTTCTGGTAATGCCATGGCAATTCTATCAATAGCCTCTCCAAAATGTTTTAAACCCTCTAAAGCTTTTGAATCTCTCCAATTTTCTACCCTAAGATAACGAGAAGGGTGTATATTTTCTGGCAAACTCTCACTAGCTCCTAAAAAACACCAATCTCCTTGAGATAAAGGAGGTTTTGTAAAATCTACTTTTTCAGGATCTTCACTAAAGGCTAAAAGAATAAAAGCTTTAGAATTATTTTGAGCTATATCAAGAACTTGTTTAAGGGTGCCTTTAAATCCCTTTTGCAACAACTCATCAACACCATCTCCTCTTTCATAAGAATATTCAGCTGAGGCTATAGACGCTGAATAAATTTGAAAAACTCGTGCCATTGACCAGCCTGTTTTTTGGGTAGGACTAAGAAAAAAGTTTGAATTTTGCGAAGAGATACTATTTTTTTTAAAATGCGCGAGAGTTCGGTTGAGAAAATTCCTAGGGGCTAAAAATATGTTTTTTATCATAATGAGTCCCTATTAGCCAACCAAACAATAGTTATCCACTCTAAAGCATTTTTATAATTGTTTATGAGAGTTTCTAGATACTCTTTAGGTTCTTTCTCTAAAGAGGGCAAGTCTTTCTGGTTTGGCAAAGGAGGTAGATAGGCTTTTGAGCAAGGTTGGCTTTGACAACTAACGAGAACGAGTACGCTTGCGATACATACGTAAAGCTTCTTCTGGAGTTTCCACTTTCTCAAATTCATTTCTTACCTCCTCTTCTATTTTTCTTCCTCTCTTTATCATCTCTTTTTCTCTTTCACTTTCTTTGAGTCGCTCTTTAAGTTTGCCTTCTCGTTTGCCTAGAAAAAAGACAAAAACAAGAGAGGTAATAAATCCAAGAAAAGATAAAAGACTCCCTAAAATTTTATTTACTGTTTCTTTCATTTGCTCATCTCATAATATGGTGGTTGTATTTTTTTTATTTCCTTTTGTCTAAATCCCATTGTTTCCATATGAGAAGCATGAGCTTTAGGAGAATCCTCAACTAAACTCTCAAAAATTCTTCTTAGATAATCATGCTTGTTGTTCTCATCGCTGAAAGCTAAAGCAGTTTTAACGATATTCTTTAGTTGGCTTGGATAAGGTAATGGGTTTATAGCGAGTAAAATTTTCTTTAGTAAGTCCAGATCCTTTATACTTCTTTTGAAAATTTTGTTGAATTCGAAGAAAAAAGATATGCCAATTTCAATTAAATCCTCTTGTGAGTATCTATTAAAATTAATTACGGTATCAAAACGTCTAGAAAGGGCTTTGTCAAAATTCTCATACAAGTTAGTTGTGGCAATAATAATAATGTCTTTGTTTGAATCACTGAGTCTATCTAGTTCTCTTAGCATAGTGGAAGTGGCTCGACCCATTTCTCGTATATCATTATGGCTTATACGATCTAACGCAATAATGTCTATTTCGTCGAACAAGATAATAGATTTATCTGGATAAGGGACTCTACCAATTTCACTAAAAACCTTTGCAATATTTTTGTTAGTCTGACCTAGTAAACTATCTATTAGATTATCAAAATCTACGCAGTATAATTGTCTATTAAGCATTTTGGCTATGTTTTTTACTGCTTCTGTTTTTCCAGTGCCGGGCATTCCCTCAAAAAGAATCTTGTTAATACCAACTCTCTTTTGAATCGCAGACATGAGTCCTTTAATGTCTTGATCGATAGCAGTCGGCAATATAAAGGTTTCTTGAACTTTCACATCCATAGATTTGACAAATTCGCCACTAAACTCATTAGGATTTTTTGAAAGAATATCTAAAATATTTTGTGCGATATCATTATCCCCCAAATGTGAAAAATCCTTAGCAGTCTCTTGTGCAGTCCAAATGAAAGAACTCTCTTTTTTCTCAAATTTGTAACGGATTAGATCTAAAACCCTTTTTTTCTTCATATATTTTTACAAATCTTCATTATTTCTATATCGATCACGTCTTGATTCAGCCAAGACATTAGCTGTTTTACCAAAGACAGCATAACCCCCTGTCGCTATTAAGAACTGAAAAGCTGGAGTGACAAACTCTTCACTGATCCAATTTTGAGAATTCGCAAGAGTGAGAGTAAAAAAACCTGAAAGACATAAACTAAAAAAACCTAGAGAGACTTTTTCGGCTGTATCCAGAGGTTTTTTAGGAGGTTGTAGAGTAGTTAAATTTTTTGTTTTTTTCATATAAAGACCCTCAAATCTATGAGTTCTCCTTCTCTAACATGCCGAGACCCTTTTTCTATAGGGTCATAGATCACATCTAAAGTCATAGGATCTAAAACGACAAAGTGACTTTGGAGACCTTGGGAAGAAAGCAATGGATCTTGTATGCGATAGCGTCCTACAATACTTAGGGTTTTAGAAAAGGGAGAGTAAGAAGTTATTGGAATTTTTTTAATCTCTTTAGCCTTTTCAACGAAAAACAGAGGATTGCGTACAAAACAATCATAATCGATAGCTTTAGATTCCAGAGCTTCGAAGTAAATGTCTCGTATGTCTTGTTGAGAGAAATGTCCTCTATCTAAATAACATAAACAGAGAAAGTAACAACCAAACTCACGAATGAGAAAATCAGGAAAATTCGTTGAGCCATCAGATAAAAATTGTTTTTTAGAAAACGCACTCTGATAAATCATAAACATACCTCCCCTTTTCTTTTTATGTTTTTGGTTCGTTTTTTATGGTTAAGTTGACTTAAAAAAAGCAATTTGCGAATCTGTGTAGCACTCAGTTCACCTTCTTCAGCACATTTAAAGAGAAACTGGGCAAAATCATAGATCGCTTCAACAGCTTCGGAGTTTTTATAAAATTTTTCTTCCATTTTATTGGCCTCCTCTCTTAATAGTGCCGCTAACTTCTAAGCGTGAGAGTTGAATTTTAAGAGTTTCTACCTCTTTCTGAATCACAGAATTATTTTCAAGTATTTCATTTCGAATCGTTGTTTGTATCCCATGCCACAGAAGACCCCCGATACTAAAAAAAGCCGAAAAAAGAAAGATACCTACTCGTACTAAATCACCTTTGGTTGCTACATTCTCAAGTCTTTTTTCATGATCTTTCAGAATGCACTTGTTTTCTTCATTCGCTAAAAGCAGATTTTGCACTTGATAATTCATATAAGGATCTTCTTTTTTCGTAGCATTCATTTGTGTCTGTCCTCCCCTTAGCCTCTCATGAAGTCTTTCTAAAGAATCATTAATCTAATTAAAGACTCTTTAATTCACTTGAGGAGGGTCTTTTGTTTCGAAAAAGACGAATCCTAAAGGAATTATTAGAAAGATCTGTTTCAACCTCTTTGATTGACCAGTTCACATCATCATTGAGATCTAGCTTTTCTTTTAAAGCCAACTCTTTAGAATTTTCAGCTCTTAAGTTAAATTCCTCTTCCATATAATCCTCCTTCTTTTCTTCTTAAAAAGAACCTCTCATGAAGTCTTTCTAAAGAGTCCTTAATCCAATAAATCCTAGTTAATTCATTTATTCATTTGCTTTTGTTTTACTAAAATCAAACTCTAAGGACTCTTTGCAAAAACCTCTAAAAATCTTTCTTTCTATCTACCTCTAAAAATTTCACTAAAATTATTTCGTTCTCTTTTTTGTTTAAAAATCCTTTTGAGACATGAATTGTCGTTGGCTCGTTAGCTTGTAAAAAAATATTTTTTAAAGATTCCAGTTTTTTCGTTTGACCTTGTCGTAAAGCATATTCTTCTAACTTCACAGATTTTGAAGAGAGTAAAACAAGTGTTGAGGTCACAGGTGACCATGAAAGAATTTGCACTTGTTGATGAATTTCTTCTTTTATCGCTTCTCTAGAATCTTTCAACAAAAGATTAGATTGGTAAGGAGTGCAACTTGAGAAAATGAGAAAACAGAAAATTGAAAAATTACTCTTCGTTAAGAAAAATTGATTAAGGTGTCTAATCATATTTATAAGATATGATACAAAAAATACATTTGTCAATAAAAACTTTTGTTAATGATTAATTATTAATAAAATTATTATAAATCATTTACAGATGATTTATAAATATGTAGAATGCTATTATCTTTAGTATGACTAGAAGATATAAAACTCGAATAAAAGAAGAAAGAAAACTGAACAAAACTAAAGTTGTCGTATTCGATCAGTTTACTCTAAACAGAATAGAGGAATATATAAGAATTAATGAATTGGAAGATTATTCATTTTCTTCAAGTGTTAGAGAATTAATTGAATTTGCTTTAGACGAATTAGACAAAAGTAAAACTGAATTAAAAAATGAAAAAGTAGATTTGTTAAAAGAAGATAAAATATCTTACGAGGATAAGAATAGAGAAATTGGTGAATTAGAAGATGTTATTATAAAAAAAGTAAAGCAGTTAACCGAAATAAATAATAAATTTGAAAATAACAATATTAAAAATATTTACCAAAATATAAAAAATGATAAGTCAGTATAAAATGGCAAGAAAAGCAAAAAATGAAGATAAACGACTAGATAAAACAAAAGGGATTGTAATGAGTTCTGAACTTTGGAGAAAAGTATTAGCATACAAAGAAGATTCTGATTTTATGGACGAAACTGATTCTTTTGTGGTTAGAAAACTTATTACTCTTGGATTAGTAAAAGCTGAAGAACTAAAAAAAGAAAAAATGGAAACAATTTAATATTATGAAATTACGAAGATACAAGACAGATTCAGAAAGATTAGAAAAAACAACGGGTATTATCTTGAATCAAGAAATTAAAGATAAAATTGAAAATTTTGCTAAAGATAATGATATTGAAAATATGTCTTTTTCATACAAAGTAAGAGCTATATTAGACCTTGGATTTATAAAAGCTGAAGAATTAAAAAATGAAAAAAATGAGAATAATATTTTGATAGACAAAAATGACAACCTAAAAGACAATGGTATAAGAAAATGAGTAGCCTACAAGATTTAAGAGAAGCTTTAGAGTACGCAGGATTAAAGCAAGAAAGCGCTGAAAGATTAGCCTATGCTCTGCAATCAAGAGATTTTCTAAGAGACAATTTAGCCACTCGTGAAGATTTGCTGATTTTAGAGAATAAGCTAGAAAAGCAAATCTTTTCTGTTAAATCAGAAGTAAAAGGAGAGATTTCAATATTAAAAGAGGAAATTCACAAGGTAGAAAATAAGATACTGTGGTGGATTGTCTCGGGTATTGGACTAACCATTGTTACCCAAATTGTATTAGCTTTTATGGGTAGTAATGGATTGAATTAATTTTTGACAAAAAAATAGAGGAGTTCCAAAACCGAAACCCCTCCCCTTCAAAGAAAGATTAGCAAGATTTTTAGACAAAGTCAAGTTAATCAACCCAACGGAGACTAGGTTTTGGAACTTCTCAGAAAATGAGGAGTTTTATCATGAGCCACAATTTAACAAAAGATTTTAAACGACCAAGTATTGAAAGTATACTATCTAAACATTCCATACAAATTGTTAAAAAGGGCATACAATCTTTTATATCATGCCCTAATCCTGATCATGCTGATAAAAATCCTTCTTGTCTTTTGACTTTAGACAAACCTAAACAAACTTTTCATTGTTTTGCTTGTGATGTGCATGGTGATGTCTTTGATTTAATAGCATTAATTGAAAGAAAAGATCTCAAAAGTGTTTTAGCAAATTTTCGCCAAAATTCTTATTACTCTACTAAAAAGCAACAAATTATTCATGATAAAAATTCTCTTGAATCTCTTTGCTCTCGTTGGCTTTGGGCTATGAAAAAAAACCAAAAAATAGATCAAAAAAGTCAGATTGAAGCTATTTATCCAATTCATTTATCTAGCGATAATCACCCTTTAGTAGGTTTAATGCTTAGGTTAAACCCTAAAGAATTTAAGCAACTCTCTATTGTAGAAAATTTGCGCAAAAAAGGTGAAAAAAAACTTATTAGCACTCTTAAGTTAGGTGAACAAAAAATGATGCCTTTTGGTTGGCAAAAGGCTAAGAAATTTGAAAAAATCTTTATTTGCGAAGGTCAAAAGGCTTGCTTAGCTTTAGAGAAAGTTTCTAAAAATCAATTTGGTATACTTTCTCTTTTAGGTACTTCGAGCGCTAAAAAAATTGATTGGTCTTTAGTGGCAGATAAAGAAATTTATTTATGGGCTGATAATGACAAAGCTGGTCAACAGCTTATGCTTAAACTAAAAGGTATTATTAGTCCCTTTCAACCGAAAAGTTGTTGCATTATTAATCCTGATTTTTTAGATAAAAAAGAAAAGGATGATGCTTTTGATTATATAGAGTTTTTAAAAAAAGAAAAGAAAGATTTTGATCTAGAAGAGCTTTTAAAAGGCTGTGAAAATACCTCAACTATCCTTTTTAAGGATTTTGATGAGGAAGGTAATATATTAGATACTACACAAAACTTTAAGATCATGTGTGAATTCTTTCACGTTAAACCTATGATTGATCTTTATTCAAGAGAATATGGTCTGATTAATCTAAAAACTCAAGAAATACTCTATGATGGTGATGTTGTTGATATTTGCCGACGTTCAAGATTTCCCGCGACTTTTAGACAAAGTTTTATAGAAGCAAGGATTAAAAGAGAAAAAAAACTATTTTAATAGATTTCTAGAAAATCTTAAAAAGATTACTCCTGATGAGATTAAAATTTTAGAAATGGATACAACAGAAATAAAAACCTCCCTTTTATCACAAGTAATTGATTGTATTGAAGTAAAAGAACATGTTTTTTCACATTTAACACAAAACGCCTTTAGTGAAGAGGAAAAACAACAGATTCAAAAAAAATGGGTTTATAAGATTCTTAAAACATGGTTTAAGTTAGCTTATTACCAAGGCTCTAATCACGACAAAAAATCTCTTACTATGCGTACTGTATTACTTTTAAAAGGGTTTCAATCGATTGGTAAAAGCCGATTTTTTGATGCTATTACTCCTGAAGGGTTTTATCATGAGGGAGCTGGTTTGCCACAAGATGGTGATGAGAAAGATCAAATTACACAATCTTTTATTACAGAGTTAGGAGAGTTTGATTCTTTCTCGGCTAATGATCAAAAACGATCAAAAAATATGATATCTACTAAAAAAGATAAATATCGTAAAAAATATGGTCGAGAAACTTTAACTTTTCCTCGTGTTACCACTTTTGTTGCAACAACTAATCGAAATAAGTTTTTTCGAGATTCTGAGAATACGAGATTTTGGACACTAAACCTTTCTAAAATTAACCGAGAAAAACTTAGTGAGATACTTAAAACAGAAAAAGATAAATGGAGATTATGGCGAGAAATACAAATGATTTTTGAGT
>CAUJAO010000277.1:0-38516 GCA_963082485.1 Eudonia mercurella
AGAAAAATAACAGCGTCAACTCTAAAAGCAAATTATTAAATCTACGTCCTTACTTAGATCAAGATGGAATGGTTAAAGTTGGCGAGAGACTGAGGAATGCCGAAATAAATATTGAGATGAAACATCCCATCATCATACCGCATGATAGCCATCTTATGAACCTGTTAATTGACGAAGCTCACATTTTTACCTTCCATGGTGGAGTACGATTGACAGCATCCTTTATTCGCCAGAGATACTGGATCATGGGAGGTTTTTACACGTACACAGCCGTGAAAAAACGTCTGCGTATATGCACAAAATGCAGACGATTTGATATTAACACACAGCATCAAGTTATGGGAGACTTGCCTCATGCCAGAAGCCCCTCTCGTCCATTTTGGCACACAGGAATCGATTTCACCGGTCATTTTATGATAAAAAGCAGCAAGGGACGAAGTATCAAATGCACAAAGGGCTATGTGGCTGTCTTTGTGTGCATGGCAACCAAGGCCATCCACTTAGAAATAGTATCAGATTTAACATCATCTTCATTTTTGGCAGCATTGAGGAGAATGGCTGCTAAAAGAGGAACTCCTTGTCACATATACAGTGATAATGGCACAAACTTCCTTGGAGCAAGCAGAGCTTTAAAACAAGAGTACGAAGAGCTCAAAACCATTATCAACAGCGACAACGAACCGTTCATGAAGGAAGTCGTCGATATGAACATCCAATGGCACTTTAATGCGCCCTCTTGGCCATCAGCAGGAGAACTGTGGGAGGCGGCTGTGAAAACCTTAAAGTACCACCTTAAAAGAGTAGTCGGAGAACAGAAGCTGACATATGAAGAATTCTTCACTGTCTTATCACAGCTAGAAGCGTGTTTAAATGCAAGACCTCTGTGCCCTCTCACGGAAGACCCCGATGACCTCGACTACCTAACTCCTTCACACTTTCTATCAAGCGGCCCAGTACTATCAATTTTCGACACAGAACAAGATTTAAGAACAAGATGGTATCTTTGCCAAAAGGTATTTAATGATATTTGGAAGAGGTGGCGACTTGAATATCTAAGCAAATTATCAATCCGTACGAAGTGGAATAAAGATCAGCAAGATATAGCTTTGGATGACGTCGTGATCATACACGAAGATACCTACCAGCAGGAAGGTGGGCTATGGATCGCGTAGTGCAACTTCACCCTGGATCCGATGGGCGCGTGCGTGTTGTCACATTAAAAACCAAGAACGATTACTTAAAACGCCCCATAGTTTAACTATCAATATTATTATTATGTGGAATATTAATTTTTATTGTAATGGATAATTTATTATTTTAATTTGGTTTTTGTTAATTATTTTGGTATTATTAATTTTAATTTTAATTGTTTTTTTGGCCGTTTTAGATAGATTAATGTGAATTAATGTGAACAGATTTTGTATGCCGACGTTTCGGTAGAACACGCATGTACCTTACTAGTATTTAAGAACATTGTATACCGTGTCTCTTATGCAAATAAATTTATTTCTATTTCTATTTCTATTTCCGTTAGTAAGCAAGCAAATCAAACTGAGCAAAGCACAGACTGGCCGTCTGGTAACCTAAGGGCGCAAGCGACACTTAATTCCAAGAAACCTGTCCGAAGATTAAAGAGAAAGCACATTGTGACGTCATTATGTTACAATTAAATCAAGTCTTTTCCGAACTACAATACTACAACAGCCTTTTAATGATGAACAAGCAAGGACGCAACAGACAGAGGCGCGGCCTTATCAACGGAGTGGGCAGCGTAGCACGCAGTCTGTTCGGCGTACTTGATGAGCAATTCGCAGAACAATACTCACATGACATCAGTCTTATCTACAAAAATGAAAATCATTTAACACGTCTTTGGAAGAATCAAACATCTATCATAGAAGCCGAGTACAACCTCTTAAAAAGATCTGAGTTAAACATACAAAAGCAACATAAAATGTTTAACCAACATATAGTTACACTCGAGAAAGCATATAACACCATGGAATCAGAAATCACGAAACTAGACTATGCAAATGAATTTATATTGTCATCGATCTCAGCGAACAACATGCTTCACTGTCTCTAATATTCCATCGCGCACTAAGAAATTTGGTGACTCGTTTTTTTGTCGCACCTCCAAAACATGGAATAGTTTGCCAGCACACGTTTTCCCTCCTTCCTATGATATGGGGTCCTTCAAACGAGGCGTGAAGAGGCACCTTGTGGGCCGGCAAAGTGAGGATAACTGACGCTGCGCTGTTCTCACGCTGCACCAGTTATCGTCGCATCTGGATTCCATATTTACTTAACATCAGGTGAATTGGAGTCATTTGCCGTGCTACGTATAAAAAAAAATGCTGTATAATCGCAAAAACATACAGGACACTTTACTCGAGAAAATAACTAACGTGTATAGCGGCAAATTCAATGTTCATCTCATCACGCCACAGCAACTACAAAAGGAATTAAACATAATATCTGGACAACTTTGTAAGATTCAAGCTATGATGTCATTGTTATTAGTGTTATTTATTTGTATAATGTTCGAAGGTAACCATTTGTAATGTATACTTAGTGATCGGTATCTGTTATTGGCATTATACTAAAATGCGTACAATACTAGTTCTTTTATATCAAGTGATTTAGTCGACTGGTAACACTGACATTGACAGACATTGGGCATTATGAATTTAACGGTTGTTGAATAAAGTTGTTTAAGAATAAAATCGGAAAATATCTTAACAATCGTTGTTTCATTCTATGAGATTAGAGTTTAGACTTCATCTCAGAAGTGGGATATTGATAACACACCCA
The DNA here is from genome assembly GCA_963082485.1 of Eudonia mercurella. Lineage (NCBI taxonomy): Eukaryota > Metazoa > Arthropoda > Insecta > Lepidoptera > Crambidae > Eudonia > Eudonia mercurella. Next base: position 2,815 of record CAUJAO010000277.1, read on the forward strand.
CAATTTAAGTGAAATTAGAATCTTATCGTTATTAATCACTGGATTTTTTTCTTTATTTTTATTGCAAAATAACGTAAAATATTTAAATTATGAGTGGTGTACATCGCGACGACGACCTTAGATCGCGAAAGAGCCGTTCACGTGTAGCTGTGGAGCAGTCAAAATCGGAACGCAAGCGTATACGCGATAATGTAGACAACCAGAACAGATCGAGAGAGGCTAAACGTGTGAGGCGTCGGCGAAGCACGCGGAGTAGTTCAACCCATCGAGATGAGCGAACACGTCGACCCCGGACGCGGACTGGAGATAGACGAAGGCGCAGTCGGAAGTATAGCAGCAGCCGGGAACGCAGGCGTCGATCGAGTTGCAGCAAGGAGCGGATGCGACGTCCAAGGCGTAGCCGTAGATCATCCAGTTTGCTTAGCAGTGAGGTAGGTGGCACACCACCGCCGCCGCAGCCGATTTCAAGTAAGGGTATTAATTCCTCAATTTTTGCCAGTAGTGAAACTCAATTATTTTTTAGCGAATTACTTAAATCCATGACAAATTTGAAGCCAGAGGGCAACAGGTTTCCTATGTTAGGAAATGTCATACCTGAGTTTGATCCAATGGTTAAGGATCAAACTATTCACATGTGGATAAAGAAAGTTGATGAGTGTGCGCGCTTGTATGGTTGGGGTGATGAGCAGGTTATACACTACGCATTACCAAGATTAGCAGGCGTTGCACGCACATGGTATCAAGCACTTCCAACGATGTCATTCTCGTGGCCCGAATGGAAAAATAAATTAATTGATTCCTTCCCGTGCAGTGATGATTATGCAGAATTATTGACTGAAATGTTATCCAAGCGTGTAAAATTTAATGAATCATTGGAATTATATTATTATGATAAGATTAATTTACTTAATCGATGCGAGATTTTTGGAAAACGCGCTGTAGATTGCCTTTTGTACGGGATTGAAGATCGTTCTCTAAGGTTAGGAGCAAAAGCGGCTAAATGCTTGTTACCAGAACAAGTTTTGAATTATTTTCAGTCTATTAAGCAACAAAATCGCGAAAATGATAGAATTAAAGTTGGTAATGATAAAAAGGCTCCCTACCCTTTAAACACTTCAAATGCAAATTCCAAACATTTTGTTAATAGTGAAAGATTTTCAAAGCCTCAAACTGGTTCTTCTGTAACATGCTATAACTGTAACGAGACCGGTCATTTCAGTTTTAAGTGTACTAAAAAGATACTAAAATGTAATATATGCAATAGACTAGGCCATTTAACAATTAATTGTCCAAGATTACCAAATGACGTAACTAGTAAGAAGGATACTTCTGCCGAAAAATCTGTAATGCAAGTTGACGTTGATAATACTGGTAACAATAAATATTTTATTCCTTTAAGAGTAAATGGTATAATGACTCAAGGGTATGTCGATTTAGGTAGTCAATGTACTTTGGTATCATATAAAGAAGCGATCAAGCTAGGTATTTCTTGGTCTGGAGGCGACCTACCTGTTATGAGAGGATTAGGGAATAACATTGTTGTTCCCATAGGTACGGCGTCTGTGGAAATTGAAATCCATAACATTCGTGAAATGGTCGATGTATATGTCGTGGAAGACGGTGTAATTAGATATCCGGTGTTAGTTGGTCATAGCTTTACTGAAAAGCCTGGAATAATAGTAACGAAAACTACAGACTCTTTAATGTTTACAAGAGACTGTAAGATTAAATTGCAACTTTTCCTGAGCAAAGACGTTAACGTTCCGGCAAAGCAAATGTCATTAGTTCCAATTTATTGTGATCCTATGTATTCAGGGTTTGTATATGTAAGAGGTTCTTTGCGGGGAGAACCTAGCAAAGAATTTTATTTACTATCTGGAGAATATAGTATAGAAAATGGTACCGGAGCACTATTAGTGCAGAATTTGAGTGATAAATTGTTGACTATGGATAAGCAATCACTGGTTACGAGAGCCATGAGTAGTGATTCTAGTTTAGATGTCAACATTATAGATTTTAACGATCCTGAAACTGAACTAGATCTTCATTATGGTAAACAGTTAACGGATAAGGAAGTCAGTCAACTGAGAGATCTTTTAAAGACTTATGAAGGCTGTTTTTCCTCTAGTTTGAATGATTTAGGATACACCACAATAGTTCAAATGGAGATCGAGTTAAATGACAAGCAACCCGTCGTGTATCGCCCATACAGATTGTCTTATCCGGAACGCGAGTTAGTTAAGTCTATGGTGCAAGAAATGATAGATGCTGATATAGTGTGCGAATCAAATTCGCCGTATGCTAGTCCCATTCTTCTAGTAAAGAAGAAAACAGGCGAAAAGAGACTTTGTGTCGATTACCGGGCCTTAAACAATAAGACTCGTAAGGAGCATTATCCCTTGCCATTAATTGACGATCAATTGGATAGGTTATCTGGTAATTCTCTTTTCATTAGCCTTGACCTTGCATCGGGATATTATCAAATCCCTATAGAAGAGCATTCTCAAGAATTGACTGCATTCGTCACCCCGGATGGACAATATCAATTTAAGAGAATGCCATTTGGGTTGGCAAATGCACCCTCTATTTTTCAAAGAACAATGAATAGAGTCCTTTCTAAATTAAGCTATGTAGTTATTTATATGGATGACATACTGATTCCAGCATGTTCATTTGATGAGGGGTTATTACGATTAAAGGCAGTACTTAAACTTTTATCTGAAGCAGGGTTGACGTTAAAATTAAAAAAATGCTACTTTTTCCAAACAGAGTTAGAGTTTCTAGGTTTTCATGTATCAGGGGATGGCATACGACCAGGTTCACGTAAGACTCACGCTGTTTCAAATTTTCCTGTACCACAAAATATACATGACGTAAGACGTTTCATAGGCCTTTGTAGTTTTTTTCGACGATTCGTGAAAGATTTCGCACTGCTTGCATACCCTTTGACAAATTTGCTAAGGTCTAAATTTGAGTGGCAATGGACAGCAGAACATTTAAAAGCTTTTAATTTGTTAAAAGAAAAATTAGTGCAACGACCAATTTTAGCTTTATATGATGCTCGATTAGAGACCGAACTGCACACAGACGCGTCCAAAATCGGTGTCGCAGGTATTTTGATGCAGCGTGGCAATGATGGTCAGCTTAGACCAGTGGCTTATTATAGCCGAAAGACTTCAGTGGATGAACAAAAGTTTCATTCATTTGAACTTGAAACACTGGCCGTTATTGCCTCGTTGAATCGTTTCCGCGTATATTTATTGGGATCGAAATTTAAAATTGTGACGGATTGCAATGCGTTACGGACAACTTTGACAAAAAGAGACCTATTACCTAGAATTGCGCGCTGGTGGGTTCAGTTGCAGGAGTACGACTGCACAATTGAATACAGATCATGTGCTCGCATGGCTCATGTAGATGCACTCAGTCGTGCACCTGCAACTGAAACCAATGTTGAACCGGTTTCACATGTGATAGATATATTGCAAATAGAAATAAAAGATTGGATCGCTACGGTTCAAAGTAATGATGAGGAGATAAAACGAATTAAAGATATTTTATTAGATGATCAGACTAAATACATAGCTGAGATAAGGAAAAATTATCAACTAAAGGGGGATCATGTGTATCGTATTTTAGATGATGGAATTCGTTGGGTGGTGCCAAGAAGTGTCAGGTGGCAAGTACTTCGGATGAACCACGACGATGTGGGACATTTCGGTTTTGACAAAACTTTGGGCAGGTTGAGGGGTATTTTCTGGTTTCCGAAGATGCGACGCTTTACTAGAAAGTACGTTTCGTCTTGCTTGCAATGTGCCCACCATAAAGCGCCGTCTGGTCGCAGAGAGGGTTTGCTCCATCCTATACCTAAGATAGAAATGCCGTTTCATACGTTACACGCAGATCATCTCGGCCCGTTCGTTCGCTCTAAAAAGGGTAATGTGTACATATTAGTGATTATCGACGCATTCACAAAATTTATTAACATACGTTCTGTTAAAGACACAAAAACATCTACAGCGATTCGAATATTTAAAGAACACTTTAGTTATTTCGGCACTCCAGCTCGTTTAATTACTGATCGAGGGACATGTTTTACGAGTTCTAAATTCATTGAGTTTACAAATAAATTAAACATTAAGCACATATTAAACGCAGTGGCAACCCCTAGAGCGAACGGGCAGGTTGAAAGATTTAACCGCACTATATCCGATGCTCTTAGTACTAAGTGTCACGGTAATAATGAGAATACATGGGACGAATATTTAGGTGATATACAGTTAGGAATTAATACTACCGTCAATAAAACAACAGGAAAGAGTCCATCTGAGTTACTCTTTGGTTGTAAGCTAGTTAGCACTTCAGAGAATATGTTGAGTGACGTAATTGTTGAAACATCTCAGTTAGTAAGTGGTGATAGCTTAATGAAATTGAGATCCAATGCTAAAGAAAGAATTGATAAAGACCAAGAAATTGCTAAAAAGAGATTTGATAAAAATAGAAAAGTTCCAAAAACATATAATTCAGGAGATCTCATTAGAATCGAGCGAACAATAATTGACAAGGAGCATTTAGGTAAATCAAAAAAAACTTTTACCAAAGTTTCATGGTCCATATCGAATACTAAAAGTTTTACCAAACGATCGGTTTTTAGTAGAGGATACTCCTCTCACCAGAAAAGGAAACAAAAGATACGAAAACATAGTAGCGATAGACAAAATACATCCGTGGCTTAATTTTAACGACTATTCCAGTGAGGGCAGCGAAAATGACAACGCAAGTGAAAATAGTGATAATGACGTTGACAAATGATGAATTTTGATATTTATACTGAACTATGTATTTATTATTTTCGAAGTTGAATAATGTTGATATACATAACTAGTACTAGGCTATAATGAGTAGAAAAAGCAGAAATGGATAAGTTCTTTTTTTTTGTTAAATGACGATTCTTAGAGATTAAAATTAAGGGATAGTAAATGTAACTGTACCGAAAAGAAATTGAGTTATTTAAAATGATTATATTGAACCGAACCGATTATACTCGCAAAAATTTTAACGTTGATCTAAGAGATTGAAATGAACTTTGATAATTGATTTTGATATTGAAGTGATATGATATAATATGATATGATATGATATGATATGATTTGATGGTCCACCATAAGTGATCAGTGCAGATAGCGAATGGAACTGCAATACAGTTTCGCACAGATGGTCTTTGCTTATGGTGATATGTATGTAATATGAATGGAGCGCAGGTTATGAGCAATCAGTGCAGAAGCGAATGGTATCAAACTATTGATATCGCACAGATGATTGCAGATCATAACTGACTGTGCAAGATAGTTATGTAAGATTTATTTAAGGTAGAAAAATAAATATATCAGTAATTACCATGTTTATAAAAAAGTTATATTGATTGTTATATACAGATGAGTTATATTCAGTTATTTAAATAAAATTTGTATTTTTGTTAATTTCAAAGTGAGAGGACTCACTTCTTTAATGGATGGCCGAGTTGTAAGATTCAAGCTATGATGTCATTGTTATTAGTGTTATTTATTTGTATAATGTTCGAAGGTAACCATTTGTAATGTATACTTAGTGATCGGTATCTGTTATTGGCATTATACTAAAATGCGTACAATACTAGTTCTTTTATATCAAGTGATTTAGTCGACTGGTAACACTGACATTGACAGACATTGGGCATTATGAATTTAACGGTTGTTGAATAAAGTTGTTTAAGAATAAAATCGGAAAATATCTTAACAATCGTTGTTTCATTCTATGAGATTAGAGTTTAGACTTCAACTTGGAAAAGATTTATCTCTACCCATCAATAATATACAAGCAGATTTACAAAGTATTTATCATCTTTTTAAAGTCAGAACAAGGATGACAGAAGAATATTTATTATTTGAGATCAAGATACCTCTAGTTAGCAGGGACAACTATGATCTATATAAATTAATTTCCGTCCCAAAGCAAGAGGGAGTCAATATGGTCACCCTTCTTTCTATCTCAGAGTATGTATCTACAGAAACATCTCTACTTCATGAGGGTATGAATCTACAGAAAGACTCGTACTTACCTGTGAAGCAAGAAGATCTGGAAGCATGCCTTATACACGATGAATCAACATTCTTCTGCCATCAAACAACACCTACATATATACAAGATGAAGTCAGATACAGATCTATGTATGGGAAATTCAATAAACCAATGTCAAATAAGAACTGAAATTTGCAAAAATAAATGGATTAGCTTGAACAAGTTAAACCCATTTATTTATTTTTGTTGCAATCAATGTCAGCTGAGAAACATTTGTGGCGATCAAGTTACCGCAAGTCAGCTGACCGGTACAAACATAATGAGTCTAACAGAAGAGTGCATCATAAAGACCAGCAATTTCACTGCTTATACACATAAAAGGTCAAAAAGCAACTTATCTCTGAAACCAGAACTACAACAATTATACGTACCACAAATCAACAACATCATCAATGTGACGTTGAAATCTACTAGCATCGAGGACACTACAAAACGAGAAACGGAGCAGCTTTTGAACGAATTGGGTCACAAAATAGAACAGCTCAAGGAAGACGGCAGCGTTCTAACCGAAAGCATAACGTTCCACGACATCTATCACTACGCATTGATATATGGTATAGTAGCAGTAGCAGCTGTAACAGGAGCCGGAGTGTTATGGCGCCACCGGCGCCGCCGACTCGACCGCCAGCGACCTGCCACCGACGCTGCGGGCGCGGAGGACGGCACACCGACGCTGCGGGCGCGGAGGACGGCACACCGACGGCAACGTCTGCGCCCTTACCCTTCGTCGAGCCAGCACAACGACTGCAGCCCGACGCAGCAGCAGCACAAACATCGACTTCGCGACATGCCGGAACGCCAACGTTGGATAAGGGGACAACCCCTATTCTTAGAAATATTATATTTAAAGAAAATTACGTATAGATTCTAAGCAATGAAATATTTAAGTTCAATTATTTTTCAATGAAATACTTAAGTTTAATATTAAAATAATCGCCTCTGTGGTCTAGTGGTTAAGACCACCGGTTTAGACCCAGAGGTCCCGGGTTCGATTCCCAGCGGGGGGTACATCTTTGTGTACTCGGTTTGGTTGGTGGTAGGACTTATTTGTCCGCCTGGCTAGCTACCACCATCTTATCTAAATGTGTCGCCATAACATCAATGCTTGTAGCATTGTTGTGTTCCGGCAGCTAGAGATAAGATAGCCAGTACCTCACTAGTTGAGGGTCCCGGGTGAAGTGCGCTTCCATCATTGGCTTTATCATCACTTAACATCAGGTGAGATCAAGGCACTGTGCTTACCCGTAAAATATAAAAAAAATATATATATAATTAAAATATATAAACCTAAACAAAGAATCTTTATCTGTGAACTCTAATATCCAGATGAACACACATAATTTGTCTGTTTTGTTCCCAGTCCTACATCCTCACCTCAAACAATACATAAATCTAAGGTTATTAAATTAGTAAGAAACACAGTTATGTACTCTGATAAACTGGGTCAGGGCTTAGGGTTGCTTATGAATGGAAATGTTAACCATTCAATTACCAACATTTGTACCCCAGGTCAGTCTTTGAATGCTATAGTAAATAACATATCACAAAACTCACTGAATAGTTCCACTAATGTTATTGTATTATGTGGTGACAGTTCACAAATTAAGAAACGTGACATTATAAATAATTTTAATATTTTAACAAAACTGCAATCGGATACAAATTGTAAGTTAATAATAAGCGCTTTTCCCTATTGTACAAATTTGACCTGGGAACAAAACAAGCGCATTTATGAACTAAATTTATTATTATTTAATTTGATTTGTCGTCATAGTGACACTATTTTATATTTTGTCATTAATAAATTTATTAATAACTTTAGTTTGACTACAGATACTATGTATCTTTCTAAGAAGTGTAGGACCCAAATAGCTAAACTGTTAGCTTATAATATACAGGATACAGTTATAGATATTATAACTAAGTCTCGTCATAATAACGTAATCATTAGTAGTTCATTCGTTCGTTCGTTCATAAGGTTGTTTAAACTGAGGTCTAAGACAAAAGCCACATTATTAATATTATACATCAAAACATTCAGGGTTTGGCTGGCAAGGACTTAGAATTAGAATTATTTGCAAAAAGTCAGGCAATTCATATATTTTGTATAACTGAGCATTGGCTAAGAAGTCATGATACGTCATTTCATGTAAACAATTTTCAACTTGCGAGCGCGTACGTACGAAGCACAGCCATACACGGCGGTTCTCTAATACTAGTAAGAAAATAAATATTAGGTTTAAAGACATTTATTCTCATACAAACATTAATGTTTACTTATAATGAGATACAAAAGATACTTAATACTAACATCGTGCCTCTGGCGCGTCGGCATCAAACAAACATAAATTCGTAATATAAGTAGGTATTTACAATGTGCACATGTATTCTTTTAGCTTGGATTTAAATGAGTTTAAGTGATTACATTCTTTTATTTTGTTAGGTAATTTATTGTAGTATTGGACACCTTCAAACAATATTATTTTCTTACCGTAATTTGTTCGTGTATTAGTTAATAGTAGTTGATGTTTATTTCTTAAATTGTGTCTATTTTCTTTTACGTGTAATTGTATATTGGATCGGACAGAGTTATCAATAATTTTCCTAATAAGAACACAAGTGGAGTATATATATAACTGTCGAAGGTTTAGTAGTTTAGTTTTTTTGTACAATTCTTTGGTAGACATTAGATAATTAAAACAGTATAATACTTTTATTATTTTGTTTTGTGTCCTTTGCAACGGTTTGAGATTTGTTTCGGCCGCACATCCCCACACTTCAATAAGGTAATCGAGATGTGACTTAACCAGCGAGTTGTATATGATAGGACGTATTCTGGTGGGGATGCAGTTAACTATCTTACGTAATGCAGCAAGTAATGACATTAATTTTGATTTTACATGATTAATGTGAAAGGTCCATGTTAATTTGTCATCTAGCCATAAACCAAGGTATTTTTCTTTGTTGGTTTGTTGTATGACTATATTGTTTATAGTAATTGGAGTAAAATCTGGTAATGGTTTATTTTTTGCAGCAAAAATCATAAACGATGTTTTTGAAGTATTGATGGTCAGTAAATTGTATTTCAACCATTCATTTAGGATATCAAGGTCTTTTTGAGCCTCCTGTAGTATGTCGTGAAGCGACTTACCAAAGTAGAACAAACAAGTATCATCCGCGTATAGTGTTAATTGTCCAGACAAACCGATTTTACTTATATTATTTAGGTAAATCAAAAAAATTAATGGACCGACTATGGACCCCTGCGGAATTCCGTAATTTATATTTTGCTCACAACTTTCGAAATTATCAATCTTAACAACCTGCCGTCTATTCTGTAAGTATGAAGAAAACATATTAAGTGCTGTACCTTTTACGCCTATGTTACACAATTTTTGAAGCAGCTTTTTATGACTTACGGTATCGAAAGCTTTTTTTATATCAATAAATATTCCTAGAGAAATACATTTTTCGTCTATCGATGTTTTTATTTTTGTTATTAGGTCTATGGTTGCAGTCAAAGTACTTGATTTCGATCTAAAACCGTACTGTTGATCAATAAAAAAGTTTTTTTCGATTAAGTAATTATTTAAACGATCGTACAGAATACGCTCAAATATTTTTGATAAAATTGGCAGTACTGATACCGGTCTGTAGTTGCTAGGGTCAGTTTTGACCCCTGACTTGTAAATAGGGGTAACTTTAGCAACTTTCAGCGAATCTGGGAAAGTACCTAGTTTTAGGCAAGCATTTATACAGTCAGTTAGTCTCTCACTTATTATATTTTTTAAACATTTAATAGCTTTCGCGCTGATTCCGTCTATTCCGCAGCTGGTATTTATGTCGAGGTGATCGATAATTTTCTCCACTTCCTCCACAGTACAAGAGGCAAAATCAGTCAGAATCGAGTCATGAATGTAGTTATCATCATACATTAAGATATTACCTACATTATCGTGATAATGTTTTGGAATTTGGTTAGCTAGTTCTTGACCCACTGACGCAAAGAAAGAGTTAAAGTGATTACATATAGCGTTACCTTCCGTAATAGTACCTGAAGTTGATATTAGTTTAGGAGGAAGTGTATTCATTACTATCTTATTTTGAGCTAAATTATTAATCAATTCCCACATTTTCTTTGGATTTTTATTGTTATTTTGAAATAATTTATAATAATATTTTCTTTTATGTGTTCTTATAATCGATTTGACATTTGCTTGTTCTTTGTGGAATTGATTTTCTAAAATTTTATCATTCGGATTAGTTTTAGTTTGTTGACCTAATTGATTTCGTAAGTTAATTGAGTTTATTATGTTTTTATTTATCCAATCATCTTTTGGCGGATTCAAATATTTTATTTTATCTACTTTATTATTATTTATTTGTTTTTGTATGTGTTTTTCAAAGTAATTATAGTCATTGTTATCATTTGAATATTCTGCGTTTTTTGTACTAATAAAAAGGTTCTCATAATCAAGTGCTTTGTATTGGATTTTTTTGTTAATACATGGTGCTAATTTACTGATTTCTAGAAAAATATGTTTATGGTCCGATAACGAGGAATTAATTATCGATACACTAAAAGAGTGATTTTTTATATTTGTACATACATGATCCAAAAGTGTGCATGTTGACTTAGTTTCACGTGTGTTATACCTCTTATCTATTTTATTCACAAGTTCGTATCCGGCTTCATGAATCTCCTGCAAGTATTTTTTGCTGTCCGGCTCCATTTTCAATAGATCAACGTTGAAATCACCGATAACAACGGCCCTGCTCCGCTGTTCTAACTGCGACGCGTAAATATCTAAAAAGTTGCTAAGGCTGGTATCTCCGGGTCTATAAATAGCTCCAATATTCAAAGATAATTTATTTATGTGTATCCATAAGTAGTGGATACCATTTTCGCATAGTTCTTCCGTAACTTCATATTTGATACTTTCGTGTACGTAAATAGATACACCACCACCTCTGCTGTTCTGCCTATAGTTATAGATATGCGCATAGTTCGGTAAGTTATATAATTTAGCGTCACTTTCTGAGGTAAACCATGTCTCGGTAAATATCAACAAGTGAATGATACTTGGTATTGCTTTCATTATGCATTTTATTTCGTCGAACTTGCCAGCATTCCGAATACTTTGCATATTTGCGTAAAATAATCGTAATGACGATGGATGTAGTGGAATTTCTTCGTATTTTTTAACAATATAGTGGTTAATTTTTTCTGTAGGAATAACATTCTGTATTGATTTTGTAATTAGTTTTTTTGATCGGCCGTTTTTACAATTCGGGGTACTCCTTTTGTATATTTAATTGTAAGATCTTTTTCACCCTTTTCTATGCGCTTATTCAATTCTTCTTTTAAAAATTTCATGAATCGCTGCTGAGTAGGAGTTTGGTCCGAGTAAATCTGAATGTTTTCATTTAAATTTGACTTCTTTCGCAGCAACTTTTTTACCGTATCACTATTACTGAAACATACTTTAAGGGGACGGTTCTTGTTTGGTATAAATTTTCCCAGTCTCATACATTTCACCGGATTACAATTATCAACATCTAAGGTTTTCAATATTTTTGCAAACTCTTCATTGTCGTAATTTATTCTCATTTTATAGTTCTTTTCATTTTTTTCGGGTATACCCACGATTATAATATTTCTCTCGCGCTCACATCTATCTTTCAACTCAATGATGAGGTTTTCGTGGTGGAGCGCAGGCGAGTCAGTTGGTTGCGAAGCAGAATATTGACTATGTTGCTGGTCCTTTATCTGATGTATTTCAGTTTCTATGTTCTTGATTTTATCTTGAGTTACTTTTTCGTTAGTTTTGATATTTTGAATTTCTGTGTTTATTTCTTTAAATTGTTTTGTGAAAGTTTCTGTTGATGATTGTATTATTTTAATATCACTTTTTACCTCAGATATCTCCTCTCGTATTTGATATAATGCTTCGGTTTGACTTCTTCCAAAGTCTTCCAAAAACTTCATTATTTTATATTAAATATTATATACAAAATATATACCTAAATATTAAATACAAAAATCGCAACGATATTGTAAACCTTTCAGTGGAGCGTAACATTGAGCTATAGTGTGTAGAGTTCAATAGTTTTGTAATAGTGTGTGTATACCGATCCCCAACGGGCAATTTCGGTATTTTCGAATCAGTAATGGAGGACGTACTTAGAAAATTAAAATTAAAAAATAAATTTGTTTTAGTATGTGGAGATTTTAATGTAAATATTCTAGAAATTAACTCAATGAGTGTTCGTCTTGTTGCGTTATTTGAATGCTTTAATCTAATAGATTTATTTCTCGAACCTACTAGAATAACTTCACATTCGGCCACTTGTCTTGATAATGTTTTTACAGACTATGATCCTGTTTTTAAGTCAGTTTTTAATAATCGTCTAATTACTCTTCTTAATTACGTCTGACCATTGTGGTTTGAAGTTGACCTATGATTTTGATATCAAGGATGAGCCAAGAATAGTAAAATGTAAACCAGTAACAAAAAAACGAATGGAGTCTTTCAAAAATAGTATAGTATGTAAAATTTATGCGTTACCCTTTGTACATGATGATCCAGATGTACTATATAGTAATCTTTTTGATTTAATAAAAACAGAATACAATCAAGTTTTTACTTCTAAAACAATAAAAAATTCTCATAAACTCAAGTTCTGTGATTGGGCCACGACAGGTATATATAATAGTAAAAAAAACTGTATGAGTTATATCATCATCATCATCTCAGCCAAAAGACGTCCACTGCTGGACAAAGGCCTCCCCCAAGGATCTCCACAACGACCGGTTTTCCTCCCGTGGAAATTTTTTCAACATTTGTGTTTATGTAATTTGTTCGCAACAAAATTTGCGTTAAAAATTATTTGAACATTTATAGATTTAGTAGATTCAACAGTTTTCTTGGGTATCACTACACACAACACACAATCTGAAGGCGGAGGCATAGTACGCGTAGACCCATACCACCCTCCTTTGGATATTGCTATACGCCTTTCGACATCTAGACGTACTAAACCACTTCAATCTAGTAACATAGACTCTTCTACGGACTGGAACTTTAATGTAGCTGATTACGATCAACTTTCTTTGGCGGTAAATAGGCTTGACTGGTCCCCAGTCTTAAATAGTTCAGATGTAATAGAAGCTACAAAAAACTTATATCAAAAAGTATATGAAGTATTTGACGAATTAATACCAAAAAAGCGAAGGCCTAAGCTGCCCTCAAAAAATTATCCAGTCTGGTTTAATTAAAGCATAATAAAGGAGTTCAACAGGAAAGTAAATTTACATCGTGCTTGGAAAAAATCTAAATGTCCCGCTGCATACGATCAACTTTGCCACCTTCCATCTTTAAAATACCGATCAAAGTATGTGTAACCGATGGGGTCGCTGATGTGAGGATAGAGAGAAATGAAGAAGACGTACTTTGTTCACAACCGTATTTCGACAACAAGCGTGCGGTCGGCGCCGGAGTTATATGAGCACTACACTGACGTGATAACGGACGGACCGAGAGTCTTTGTATGTAGCAAATTACCGTCAACAATAAAAATATTAATAGTTAGGTTCCTACCGCACAATTGCCGCCGATACAATAGCAGATTTATTTAAATACACAATTTTAAGCTTACAATACTAAAGTATTTCTTATGTATGTAAGTATATAAGGCCGCCTATTTTGTACTATATGTTTGTATAAATTTGTCAGTATCTGTTTTTTTGTGTGCAAATAAAGTTTATTATTATTATTATTATTATTATATAATATCTATTTAACTATTTATTTATACCTATAATTTCACATTTAAATCGCAGCAGTGTGGCCATCGTCAACAGTATGTACATAAATATCCTGCAAAATATACCAAAAATGACACACGGAATGCTATCAAAAAGTTACAATATACACAATCTGTTGGGCCGGATGGTATACCTACTATGTTCCTTAAGCAGTGCAGTAAATTCTTAAGTGCATCCTACATCCACCTATCCATCTCAGTGGAAAACTACAAAAGTTATTCCGATCCCAAAATCTAGTAATAAAACCTCGGTCGAGGAGTATCGTCCTATAGCAATACTTTCGGCACTCGTTAAAGTATTTGAATCACTTTTGCATAAAACCATCTACAGCCAAGTCCAACCTTTCCTTCAAGATGAACAGCACGGCTTTAGGGCACACAAGTCAGTAAATACTAACTTGCTTACACTAGTCCAATATATTACAACCAGCCTCGATCAAGGAAAGCAAGTCGATGTACTGTATTTTGATTTTAAAAAGGCATTTGACCGAGTTGATAATATTAAAGCAAACTTAAGCCCATCTGGACGTAGGACGTCGCGGCTGTTTCTTAACAGTTGTCGCCGTAATTAGGGCCGCAAGCGAGCCGTCCGTCGTCGGCGGCGGCACGTGGCGGTAACTCCCAACTGTCGTTAGCGATCGCTCCAACTGCGATTTGCGGGCGCGCACGTCGCCCGCCGCTCGGTTATTGGACGATGAACGCGCGCGGCGCCGCAGCCTCCTCGGATGCTTGGCGTGCAGGTGGAATACACACTTTGCTTAATGTTTAACAATAGCAAGTCCTCGGTATGGGGCACTGAGATTTGTAGGTCACCGAAGCCACATACCGGGAACTAAACCAATACTTTGTACCTTGTGTTGAGATAATATTCGTTGAATTAAATTTTGGTAGGTTAAGTTTAATTGAGAATAAAAATACAAACATTGAATTACCTTAACATTATTTATAATGCGCCTTAAAACATAAGGCTAAATAGACTAATAAAGCCTGAGTTCAGAGACGAGTATGGATTTATCTTGTGTACATTTGTGGATACTATTGCCAAGCTATAATAGTACAAGCTATAAGCACCGGTAAGTAACGTTATTTCTATAAAGGTAATTTGGTACCGGTGATGCAGGTAAAGTAACGTATCGTTATCTAGAAAAGTTTCGTTACTTTTTTCGTTAAATTTTGCGCTTTAGCCATTCCGCGTAGAGCGGTTAAGAATAAGAGTAAAAAATAAAACATTGAATGCCACACAGGTATACAGAATTTAGCAATAATTTAGCATAGCAATTGTGATAATGACGGCTAAGTTAGGGGCAAGTAGACACATTTTGGGATGGATCCTCCAAACATCAGTAGGTATTTGCCGCTTACCAACTTAATCTTACAACCGTGAGCTATCCGGGACGATGGCGGGAAACTTCCACGTGCGTGTCACTCCAACAAAACCGTTCCGACAGTAGCGTAGGCGTTGAAACTTCTTTATCTATTACACCAATCAGTATTCAAATCAAAGGTAATGTATTTGTGCGCGCCCTCGGCTGCCAGCGAGTCCTCGAACAATGTTTGTTCAACCGTCACAATCATTTTGTTTCATTCATATTTCTTTCAGTGAAGACAAGAAGAAAATTGTTCTCGCCCTAATCAAAGATAACAATGTTAGCTTTACGAGCGTCCTGCCGTCCGTCCGTCCGTCCGCCGCGGCCGACACCATCCCTTAATATTCTATCTGTTTATGGGGGATATTACGAGTGCTAATGCCAGTCATAAAGTAGCTAATTGTGTTCGCTTCACTACATTCATAGGATGCGCGTCGCGGCGAGCGGCGGAGGGAATCAAATATTAACGATACGTATTGATTGCCCATTAAAATGTATTGCAATAAATGGAAACCGATTTGATAGTGAATTAAGTGTATTAAAGCGCGACAGAGTTTGCGCCATCGCTGGCCCACCATTAAATGACTCCAAATGACTAGTGTTTGGACGAATTGATCTCTTCAGGATTGAAAGACTCGTTTTTCAGCTATCTCGTTAACGGCGCCTTTTGGATATTCAAGAAAATAATATGATAGAATATTTGCAGCCAACCTTGATCGCTGTCAGTTTCTCTTCATCAGCTGTACATGTACGGTGGCTGCGATTTAACTTTCATACCCGGTTTTACATGTAAACCGACGGCGGCGGCGCCGAGCGCCCATAACATTAAAACAGCCGCGGGTAGTGAGCGGTGTTTTTCGGGAAAACAATCCATAATTAATTTGCGCTTCGCTGTACTCGTAAATACACACTCGAACCTGGCGACTCCCGCACGCGCTGCTCCCGCGCCGCTACCGGGATATAGACCTTGTCGCGAAGGCGTTAAGGGGATATCAGATGCACGCTTAAATATGCATGTTGTTATGAAAGTTGGAAGAGCTTGATGTCGGGCGTGTTATTTATTTAGATAAATGTTTTCAGGCTTGTTGCGTCGGAAGCGGAAATCAATATGTATTTACGACAGTGTGACGAAGCGGAGGCCAGCTGGCGGTGCAGGGAGGCCCGCCGCCGCCGCCCGCCGGCCGCCGCGCCGCCACCGCTCGCACGGTGACGGTTCAATTGTGTTCGTCCCGCGCGGTTCCCACATTGTCGCAGTCAGTTCTATTCCCTTGCATTCCCTGCGGCAGCCGGCGACGGCTCCACTCAATACAAAATAATATCTATTTGTAATGTGTTATAAAAATTGGTCTGTGCCGTTTTATTGTGGAACGACAACGAGGAAGATAAATGTAAGATTGTTTATTTCTGTATCTGATATCTCCCCGCTGTGTTATGTTTCTTTTTTTGTTGATTATGATAGTCTTTACGTACATTTAAAACATTGCTCGATAAAGAGCACTGCGCGTCGCTACGTGTTGGCGTGCTACATACCAAATTAAACTTCAAAAACGATAAATGAAACAATAAATATGTAATCGTTTCGAAATAAACCAGTTATTTCGAAACAACGCATTTTATAAAAGATACAGCTTTTTAGTTCCTGCCGTTTGTTTTCCGACAAAGGGAGCGCAAACGCGCGGTCCGACTAGCCCGCCTGTGTTTGAACACAAATGTATTAGTCCACATCGCAACAATAGGCCCATTATTTACCTGCAACCCGACACCGGCAGCGGTGACGGGAGGTCGGCGTGGCGGCGCGGCGGGCGGCGCCCCGGCGCGGCGGCGTGGCGCTCCTCAAACACATTAGCGAGTGAGCACTGTGCGAACTCCTTGAACTTTAGATTAGGATTTCCATCCCACTCGTCCAAACTTTACTGCGTCACCCATTCTAATGCTCAAATATTAAAAACTATATGTGACAAGAATAAAAATTGTTTATTGTATTAGTACTGAGTCCCAGGGTTAGACGACTAACCGGGGAAGGCTTGGCGCAGTGCCGGCGGCTGGCCACCTCACTTAAGGGATATGGGGCAATATCACGAGGTAAAGTTGCTAAAGGAGTGAATAAAACGGAGTAGTATTCTATATAGAATAATTTATATTTCTTTGCAAGGAATTGTTTGTATAAAATGTGTGTGGACAATAGATGTCTGTGTTGATTAATTTCGGCGAGTTGGATTGAGCCACGATAGCATAGTTGGCAGTGCACCTGACCCGGCATGTCATAGGGTGCGGGTTCGAATCCCGCTAATGGATATTTTTTCAACACTGTCTTTTTTCAAACCATTGTCTTTTGTAAATGTGTATGAGTGTACCGCCTAAGCAAATCTCTGCAAATTAAGGTAATTTCTGTTGTTTTGCTCTTCAGACCCCAAGAGCGGGAAGAGGCACTTAAATCAAAGTAATGAGAGTGTGTCGTCTTGTCACTAATTACTGAAAACCTCGAGTGATGGAACGCAATGGGAGTGTGTATTGGTCTCCGCTTACAGTGTGTCCATGACTCGTATATGGGCGTTTAGTGGTGCACCGCGGCGCAGGGGGGGGGTCCCCCACATCTATTTAGGAGGCGCTTTTGTCCAGCGGTATTGATGCGGCCCTGCCTTTGAAGGGACTGTCCGTGCCAGGTAAAACAGGGCACTTCACAATGTCCTCCCTCCCTGGTACCGCATCCATAAGTGGCGATTAGTTTTGCGTGGCGGGTGCGGGGCGGCTGCGGTCGCGCGCGTCGGGAGCACGCACTCACTCTGGATATTGTCGGGAACACCGGTCATTTGCGGTTTGCGGAGCCATTGTTATTATTCAATGTAACGAGGATTTGGCTGTTTGTAAACCCCTAGGTAGCAACACTAGTAACTAAGATTCTTATCGTCTATTAATTTAACATTTTAATAATTTAACATACTGTTACAGAAAATCTGTCCATTTCCTGAAAATGTGTGCCTGTCAAGGACCATATTTAGATATTTTTGTTTCGTTACTATTTTAATGATATAATGGTTTCGCAATAAAACTAATGTGTATTAATTATCATTACTTACTTATCATACTTAGGTACCTCAGGTTATAAGAAATGTATGAATGTATCATGTTCGCCTGTTTTCACGCTCAATTGTATGTGTATGCCGGTGCCTCCGTACTTAGTGCAATAAGAACAAATCTTGAATCTTCCGGGTGAAATTTCGGCTTTGGCAGTAGGTATCATGAGGTAAGATGATTTTTTTAAAGCAAGGCATATTTCTTCCTAAGAATGTGTTTGTCATCTTGTTAGCCTTTTACATACATTTAGAGAGAGCGATCGCTCCGATCTGTAATCCGCAACACCGATCCTCAGTACTGACAGCTACGTCCGTCGCCCTTTTATGAAAAATCGGAATCGCAATCGGAAAACATTTATAAGTTTCCAGCGTGCCGCCGCAACGATCTGACTTCGTAACCAAGTGGCATTGCGAGCATGGCATCCGAGATGAATAAACCGAATTTATCGTCGGGCGGGTGACGTTTATCTTCCGTTAAATGAAAGATAATACTTTTACGTGGCCTTCAATAAATCTCCACTCGACGCGGCGTTTTGTTATTGTCCCGCTGTAGAGTTGCCGGAAGAAAAGCCGGAGCTATTCCGTGCTCATTGTGAGGACCTGCGTGAGGAGCGAGGGCTGCGGGGGGGGCGGGGGCGCGACGGGGGCGGAGGCGGGGGCGGGGGCTGGCAGGCGTCCAGCGCGCGGCCACCGGCTACACCGCGCTCTATTCATGTCGCGCTTGTCTAAGGAAATCCTTCATCTTCAAGCCGAGGCCCGGTGCTGAGTTGCGTTAAATTAGCTGACCAATTTTTTATTGCATTATCAATTTTGGTTTACGATGGCGCATGTAACTATAAAAGAATTGGTACATAACTACATGAGTAATAAAACATTAGTATCTTTATAAACTTGAAGGATAACGACAAGTTGTGTTTAGCAAGAAATAGAAAAGGTAAGCACGTCTTCTATCTGAAATACCGAGTTAGTTTTTATGACTTACTTATAATCCTACATGGATGCCGAAACAATATTTTCTAATTGTTGACCGTCTCGTAGCATACATACATCACTTTACGTTTATATTTGGTCTTTCTGTCCCCTTGTTCACACATCGAGCGAAAACTACTCGCTGGATTTAAATAAATCTTGGTATTAATATACCTTTAAATTGTATATAGAAACAACATTTGATTCTTCCACCATTTAAAGATATTACAAAACGATGGATCGACTCTTCTAGTGAGTCTACACTAACGAGTTTCCTTGCTCTGAGTATTAGCATAGCTATTCAGCGAGCTATTCCTGCCCTCCGTTGGTTTTAGTACTTTACGACATTGATAATTTCTACCGATGTATTTTTATTTCAATCAGAATTGTTATCAACACCTATGGAAAATAAGTTTTCATCTTCAGGATAATTTTTATCATCCTTACCGCAGGAGTACTATTAGTTATTCTCTACCGCAGGGAATGGTTTCCAATGGATTAGTCATTAAAGTTTATATCAAAGTAGAGGCTATTTTTCCGATGAGATAAATTATAAGGTGCTGTTATGAAAAAAAAGAAAAGGATCGTGAAGATGGAGAAATCTTCTCAATGCAAAGAGACACGCCTTTTGCAAGGTGGCTGGCAAGAGCTGGATGAGAGTAGTCGCGGATCGTGCTCGTTGGTGTTCACTTGAAGAGGCCTATGCCCAGCAGTGGACTAGAATAAGCTGATGATGATGGTCCCTACATCTTACAAAATGTTTATTTTAAGCTAAATAACGCTGGAGCCGCGAGCGTAACCAGTCGTTAATAAGAGCCGTCACCGATCACCGCACGTCGGCGTCGAGCCGCGACAATCGGGGCCTTGATAAATGCATTTCTTATGGCGCGATTAAAGCGCGGGCCTCCCGAGCGGCCGCGGTGATCGATCAGTGCGCGTGACGTCAGCTGCCGCGTGACGTCACCGCCGGGGTATCCGCACCACGGCACGCGGGGGCGTACTATTACTACGTCGGAGATACCGCTTCTTATTAATAATAGTATTACCATAAATAAAGTTGTATTTGATAAATAACCAGATTATTTCTTACATATACCTCCAATACACTTGAAGCAATACCTGTTTGAGTATTATGCTTATTATAATTTACACCCTTCAGTCATCATCATCATCATCATCATCATCATCATATCAGGCTCAATGCCCCCTGCTGGGGCACCAACCTTCCTTGTGAATGGACAGGGAGAACGAGCCGTAAACTACCATGCGAGCCCAGTGCCGACTGCTAGTGCAGCCGGGGCCCACGGCTTTACGTGCCTTCCGAAGCACGGAGGAGCTACGAACGAGCTACGAGCTACGAGCTACGAGCTACGAGGCACGATATATGCACGTTTATATTAATAAATAATTTCCAATAATTTATTATGTAGAAGTGTAGTAGAACTTGGTTCTTACTTTTTTAGTTAACTCCCTAATTCGACCGAGAATATTTGCGACTGGTGACGATTACTTGTATTTTGAAACATTTTGAAAGTCACGTTGCGAATCGCTACGTAATGATAAACCGATAATGTGCCGCAGCTTAAATAAAACGGATCCCAAAATGAATAATTCTTTCACTGTGCGAAAGTAACTCGCATCCTATCTTTTTAAATAAATTCATTGCATTGCCTTTAATTTCAATGCTGTTGGCTTTCATGTAAAATTCAAAACAAAAGATCAAATGCAGTTAACAATGTAAGAATGGATTCAAAACAAACGGTGGTTTATCGTAGCTTATCAATAAAAGTTTGTGAGAGTATTTGCATGTAACACAACTTAGTCTATCGGCTGCAACCTCTTGAAGTGAGCAATTAGCACTGTGTTGTGCTGCTAACTTCGGGAGCGTCGGCGCCACCTCCGCGCTAATGTGTGTTCGGGGTTCGGGGCTGCGACGAGTGTCTGCGGAGCGGGACACTGCCATTGCTTGCTCATTTGCGTAACATGCGTCTACTTTGTCAGTGTAAATTTTTACTATACTCTACTTGTATATACGGAACAACTCATACGCATAATATCCAATCCAACTAGTGAAAGCTTAATGCTAACATAATCGAACCAAGGTTTTGATCAGCTTTCTACAAATGTTTCATTTATCAACTGTACTAATATTTGCATTTGCCGAAAACCACCCGATGTGGGCATTGCGGAGCGAACATCGTGATAACGTTAAACGTTTTTTGGCTAAAGTGGAAAACATTCAAATCAGTGTTTTCGCAGCTGGAGCCGCGCGCCGCCGCCGCCGCCGCCGCCGCCGCTCCGCGCTACATCAACTCGGGACGCGAATAAAGCCATCAATTCAACGATTCACCAATATTGAATAAAATGTTCCGTTTTTATTGATCACAAGATAGCTGCGGTACATACTTTCGTGTACATCACAGTTGTTGATTTTCTTTCCATAGTCGTATTATTAAGCATTTAGCGTAAATAAAGCAAATTAACGTTTTATCTTGCAGTAGAATCTAACTGGCATTCGTCAGAAGTGGCGAGCAGGAAGGGAGCTACACTTCCCCAAACATATACACATACGATTTGTTTGGTTTAAATTCTTGCCAAACATTATTCTGACCATAATAAAAATATGACATAATATTCAGACTCTTAAATCCGATAATATAAGCACCATACATCAGTAATGGTGGCTAGGTAATTGATGCGAGTGCTTGAAACATTATTAATCTTTTTTCGTCCGTGATTATCAATACGGTAACACGTACTGCTCGTCGCTCCTACATTTTTAATCAAAATTACATCCAAACATAATCTGTTTTGCTTGCACTATACATCGGAATCTTCCTTGTCTCATGTAGTATCCAATGGTGTTAACAAATGTTACCGGTGAAAAGTGAGAGTGGTCAAAAATGCGAAAACTGTGTGTGCTCTGTAAGTAGTAGCAATCTTTGTGGCTACAATTGTTAAGCTCCTAAACAAAGGATTGGACTTTGGACCTCGTTAGCTACAAACTTTTTGAGGGAGCTCATAATGAACTCATTGAATTTGTATCTTATTTTTAACAGTTTACCTTAGTGCTCAGTGGTCGAACGGCCAAGTGCTAACTCTGTCAGCCGCATGATACTTGATCAAACCCCAAACAATTGATCTATTTTTTTTTTATTTTATAATTTAATTATTTTCTACACACACCGGCATATTTAGCGGAACACAAAAAAAAAGTCCATAATTAAAAAAATATGGTTTTATTTTAAAATCTACTTACTACACTTCTTTTGTTATTTAAAGTTTAATTTGTTTTAATTAAAATGAGATCACATTAAGAACAGATTTTGCGAGTAAAGGCTATTTGTGAAAAATGGTACATTTTTGAACTTTTCATGTAACCGGGAAAAGTGAAAATTAATATTAAAATAATAAATAATTAAATTAGAAAAATGGTGATTAATATCGCGTATTTCCTCCACGTGCTCTTATTAAAGTTTCTACCCGTCTAAGCATACTGAGAATGATGTTATCGATGGTCTCCTGGGATAGTCTCCGCCATTCCTCAACTACGGCGATTCGCAGTTCACCCACGTTGGCAGGAGCTGGAATTCTGGACTTAACTTTTCTTTTCAGCAAGTCCCAAACGTGCTCTATTGGGTTCATATCCGATGATCTCGCCGGCCACTCCATAACAGTGATATTCATATCATTAAGATATGCTTGAGTTACCCGAGCGGTATGCGGCCGAGCATTATCCTGCATAAAAACAAAATCGTCACCGATATATGGGGCAAACGGTACGACATTTTCTTCTAAAACTTCTCTGATATAGCGGTCTGCAGTCAGACTCCCTCTGTCAATCACTACCAAGTCTGTGCGAGCTCCCAAACAAATGCCCGCCCAAACCATTATTGATCCACCACCGTATGCAACTGTAGTTTCAAAATTTGTCTGAATGTATCGTTCTCCTTTGCGTCTGTATATTCTTTGCCTGCCGTCAATTTGATTTAAGAGAATTCTGCACTCATCACTAAACAATACCTTACTCCATTGGTCCGCGTTCCAAAGTCGATGTTCCTGAGCAAAAGTTAACCTGTTTCTACGATGATTTACCTCGAGCCTTGGAGCCTTGGCGGGCACAAATGAACCCAAACCAGCTTCTTCCAACCTTCTTCGTACCGTACGCTCACTTACGGTTATACCCCGCACTGCTTCTAACTCATGTCGGGCTTGGACGGCCGTCAAACGGGGGTTCCTACGTACACGAAGCCGAATGAAACGATCATCCCTACTCGAAGTGCGTCTTTTTCTGCCTTGTCCTGCTCTTCTCACATAAGTACCGGTCTCCCTGAACCGTTGGATACTGCGATGGATCGTTGAAACTGGTCGACGAAGATCTCTGGATATCACTCTGTAAGTTTGACCATTTCTTCGCATTTCGAGTGCCCTGGCAATCTCCGTTGGGGCTAAGTCAGGCATAATTCAGTCCTTAACTCCAAAAAGATACGCGATTTAAAAAAAACTAACAAAAAACAGTATTTCAATGAAATTTTAAATGAAACTCAGAAGGAAGAAATACTCGAAGCTCGCTCCAGATAAGGTGTATTTGAATAAAATTAAAACAATTGCATAAAATGTGATGTTCAGTTGTTTCTTAATTTGAAATTATTTCTTTTTAAATTAAATGACGTATAAACCAGCCAGCAACCTTATATATTACTGATATCAAACCTTTTTTTTATGTTCCGCTAAATATGCCGGTGTGTGTATTTTCTTTTTGTGTTTTGTTTGTTTTTATTATTATTTTGTTTACTTTTATTTTTTTGTTTACTTTTATTTTTTTATTTTTTGAAATTAAACAATTAATTTTTTTTTTAAATACATACATATATTTTTTATAACCATGAACTGTTATGCATGTAAAAGTCACGTCGAGCCAAATAGCTTTCTACTGTGCCATGTATGCAAGTGTAAATACCATTACATGTGTCTTAATATCAAAACTGAGCAGTATCAAGGTTTCGCGAAACAATATTTGGCTTCTTGGATCTGTCCTGCCTGCACCAATGCAAAACGCCGAAACAGACCAATTAACTGTAACACACCTGTGAGATCCAACCAAGTACCCATAACAGATGTTTCTATGGATATGTCGTGCGACAATGTTTTTTCACGCCCCGCAGCTTCTAATCCTCTTGAGGATGCAATATCAATGGAAAATATCAGCAAGTTGCTAGAAGAAAAACATGAGACCTGTCTGACAAAGTTTAAAAATGAGTTCCGCTTGATGTTGTTGAATGATATTAAAGAGATCGTTCACACTGAGATGGATCCATTACTACAGGAGATGAAACAGGATTTCAATAAAACTACGGAATTTATTAGTGATGAGCAAAAAGATATGAAGATACAAATTGCAGAAAAAAGTAAAGCAATAAAAGCACTGGAAATTGAAAATTTACGCCTGTCTGAATCAATGAATGATCTTGCTAATAAATTTATTCATCTGGAATCCATTTCGCGCTCTACAAATGTGGAACTGCATGCTGTGCCTGAACTAAAAAGTGAAGACGTCTTGGGTGTATTCAAGAAGCTTTGTGAAGTTGTGAACGTCTCCTTCGTCTCGTCAGCCTGTCGTCGAATAGCAAAGAGAGACAACACTTCAAGCCGCCCTCGAAATATCTTAATAACACTAGCTTCTCCACGGCAACGCGACGCTGTATTGTCGGCTGTTCACCGCTACAACAAGTTTCATTCTGGTAGCCCCCTGAACTCATCAGATATAGGGGTCTCGGGCGAACCTCGCAGAATTTATGTTGCCGAGCATCTCTCTCCGGATCAAAAGGGTCTATATGCTGAAGCAAGAAAGAGGGCCAGAGATCAAAATTTTAAGTTCGGGTTCGCTTTGGGAAAATATATGCTCGCCGTAATGACTCTTCTGGAGCTATATTGATAAAAAATAGTGACAGCCTAAATAAGATTATTTCGGAGTAGGTAGTTATTTACCAAATTGCATGGTTTATATTTGTAATCTCTTTATCAAAATTTTAATGGATATTTTTTATCAGAATGTGAATAGAAAGAGATCAAAAGTTGATGAAATTTATTTAAATGTACTTAATAGTGATTATGATATTATTTGCCTGACAGAGACGAATTTTAATGAGACTGTTCACGATAATGAGGTAGTGGATGATAGGTATATTGTCTTTTGAAGAGATCGGCACACGTCTAATAGTACTAAAACTGAAGGTGGAGGCGTTTTAGTTGCCGTAAAACGCAAATTTAATGTTATTCGACAGCATTCATGGGAAAGCCTGGTGGAGGATCTTTGGTTAAGTATAGTCCCAGAGTCGTCTGAGCAGAGTATAATTAACTTATGTGTATGCTACTTGCCACCGGATCTCTCTGCCGTCAGTCTCGGTGAATTTTATGATTCTTGTCTAAATGTAATCTTAAATTCGGATGACAATAATGAGTTCATTTGTACTGGTGACTTTAATTGTCCTAATTTATCATGGTCTGTCGATGAAGTCTCTATGAAAGTTTCACATGATCCCCCGTGTGATGTAAAGTCAGCTGCATTAGTCAACTTTATGTCCTCATGCAATTTAAAACAGTATAATCACGTGTGTAATGCAAATAATCGTTATCTAGACCTCGTACTTTCCACGTTTGATTTTATTAATGTTTCCGAGGCTGATCCCTTAGTGCCCTTAGACATGCATCATCCTGCCTTGCTAGCCCATATTAACTATAATCTTAATTTAAAAGTTATTTTAAAGAGGTGCAACAAGCGACTAAATTTTTTTAAGTGTGATTATCCTAAAATTATATCCTAAATAAATGTGCTCGGACTAAGTGAAACACACATTAAAGACAGCGGCCATCTTACTACAGCTAGCGGAAACATGAAGATAAATGCTGGTAGCCAGGATAACAGTTTTAGCGGCGTGGGTTTTATAGTATCCAAGCAGACAAGAAGCAAAATATTAGGCTACAACACTATAAGTGACAGAATTGCCACGCTTAAAATATCTGCTAAACCACATCCGGTTCATTTCATCCAGGTCTATGCTCCGACTTCCTTATCATCTGAAGAAGAAATTGAGCTTTTTTACGGCGAGCTGGATGCTGTATATCAATCCATCCCAAATAAAGAGGCTGCGATTATTCTGGGCGACTTCAATGCGAAAATCGGGTGCACTGCGGGTGATGACCATTTGCGTGAGGTCGTAGGTAACTATGGTCTTGGTGTGCGGAACCGGCGGGGAGAAATGCTTCTAGAGTTTTGTGCTGGAAAAGGATTATATGAACTCCCACTTCAAGCAGCACCCTCGCAGACTCTATACATGGCAATCACCCCAAGGGCACAGAAATCAGATTGATTACATCATGATTGGTCAACGCTGGAAGTCATCAATACTGTCAACAAAAACGCGACCTGGG
Organism: Eudonia mercurella; assembly: GCA_963082485.1. Classification (NCBI taxonomy): domain Eukaryota; kingdom Metazoa; phylum Arthropoda; class Insecta; order Lepidoptera; family Crambidae; genus Eudonia; species Eudonia mercurella. The sequence continues at coordinate 29,600 of CAUJAO010000277.1, forward strand.
GCAGACTGTGGCAGCGACCATCAATTACTCGTGACCCGATTTAAAATCCGACTGAAGTCCGTAAAAAGAATTGAGCCAAAATTAGCAATCAAGCTGCCCGTGAACTTGGAGGATACTTTTGGGGAACTTATGCAGTCTAAGCTTGACGGGACTGAATTCGACCCTTTCGATTCAGCCAATACAATGTGGGTACAACTCAGGTCCATAATTTCCGAAACGGCCAGAGTAATCGCGGAATCTAGCAGAGTTGTTGCACCTAAGTCAGACTGGATGAGTGATGAAACGTGGGTCGCTGTTTTGGAAAGGAAAAGTCAAAAAATCCAGGGAGTTTCGGAATCCAAACAGAAGCAGTATTCAGAGCTTAATTCACGAGTGCAGCGACTTTGCAGGCGGGACAGGAATGCGCACATCAACTCCATCTGCAGTGAGATTGAAAAGAACTCAAGGATATCCCACTCTAAAGACTTATTCCAAAGTGTCAGACTGCTTACTAAAGAGCACAAACCCAAGTCATGGACGATAGCAGACGAGCACGGCAATCCATTGCTCGATAAAGATATTGTGCTTGACAGGTGGAGACGCTATTGCCAGCAGTTGTACAGTGGGGACTCGGGTGAAACTTCAGACCAAAGGTTAGACTTTCTGGAACGAGAGCCCGACATCTTGCCATGCGAAACAGAGGCTGCGATCCGGAGGTTAAAAATAAAGGCCAGCGGGAATGATGGAATTACCGCACAACTTATGAAGTGCTTGGGACCAGCAGGGGGTACTATATTGCACACTATATGTCTCAAAGTCTGGAGGACTGGACAATGGCCAGAAGACTGGACCGAATCAATTGTGGTTCCTCTACACAAAAAAGGTTGTACCAAGAAGTGCGAGAATTACCGTACCATCTCCTTGATTTCCCATGCGGCCAAAGTTCTCCTTTATGTTATTAACAGGAGATTAGAAGCCTACATCAGCAGTCAAATAACTAAAGAGCAAGCTGGTTTCGTAAAGGGCAGAGGTACCCGAGAGCAAATCCTAAACATAAGGCAGCTTATAGAAAAAAACAGAGAATTTAACGTTCCTATGGCACTCTGCTTTGTCGATTACACTAAGGCCTTCGACTGCATCATCTGGTCAAAAATGTTTGAAGTTCTGAAGGAGATGGGAATACCGGATCACCTCATATTTCTGGTTCAAAACCTGTACCTGGAGGGGCAATCGAGAGTTCGGCTGGATGACGCACTTTCTGAACCTTTTGCTACTGAACGCGGAGTAAGGCAAGGATGTGTGCTCTCACCTCAACTATTCAACATCGTGGGCGAGCATATCATGCGTCGAGTGCTGGCGGACTGGGAAGGTGGAATCCGAATCGGCGGCCATCGTATTAACAACTTACGGTTCGCCGATGATACTACGCTAATAGGCGCCAATAGGGGTGAGCTTGCCGAATTAATGCGTAGACTCGAAAGCGTAAGTGCAGAGTACGGGTTAAAGATTAATCGGAGCAAAACCAAGTTGATGTTCGTCGATAGGGCCGGAATTTCGCTTAGATCTCAGGAGTTGCGCGACCTGGACGAGATTCAGGAATTCGTATACCTGGGTTCTCTAATACGCAGCGATGGAGACTGCAAAAAGGAAGTTGTTCGACGGGCTCAAATGGCAAAAGCAGCAGTAAAACGCCTTGAGAAGATCTGGAGAAATCGTAACATCTATCGCAGCACGAAAATTACACTAATGCGTACTTTGATTTTCTCTATTTTTCTATACGCCTCTGAAACATGGACATTGAAAGCTCGTATTATGTCAAGGATAGATGCGTTTGAAATGTGGTGCTGGCGTAAAATGCTAGGTATTCCGTGGACTGCGCGTCGCACTAACGTTTCTATCCTTCAGGAGCTGGCCATTCAAACCCGCCTATCATCAGTATGCCTTGAAAGAACGCTCTCATTTTTTGGTCACATTGCTCGCCGGGAACCTAGTAATTTGGAGAAGCTTGTACTGGTGGGTCACGTTGAGGGAAGAAGAAGCAGAGGAAGAGCGCCTGCCCGGTGGACGGATGCTATTCTGGAAGCCTTGAAATGCAACACGCAGGCGGCTATCCGTCTAGCCCAGGATAGGACCTCTTGGAGAGCCCTGGTCCGCGATGTTGCTATTGGTGGTCACGACCCTCAGGCATGAGGACTCGACGACGATGATGATGATGATCCTAAAATTAAATTAGCGTTAAGTGAAATCAATTGGAATAATGTTTTTTTGCATGACGATATTAATAATAATGTTGAGTCTTTTTATAGTAAACTTAATAAAATTTTACGACAGTTTACCTCGAAATCGAGTAATAGCGGTAATGATTTTCCTAATTGGTTCAACAATGGTTTGAAACGTTGTATTAGAGAAAAGATTTTAAAACGATGCTGTGATGAGCTGGTTGTCCCTCTTACGCTAATGTTTAATGCATCTTTACGCTCAGGCATCTTTCCGGATTGCTGGAAAGTTGCACACGTTGTTCCGGTTTTTAAATCGGGTGACAAGACTAAGTGTCAAAATTATCGCCCTATTAGTTTGTTGTCCTGCATTGCCAAGATATTTGAATCTATTGTTTATGATTTTCTTTATAATCATGTAAAACCATCACTATCGCCTCTTCAACACGGATTTGTAAGTAATAAATCGACAACCACAAATTTGCTTGAATATAAAAACTATATTTGCTCTTCTTTTGCGTACAACTCGCAAGTGGACGCAGTATATACGGATTTTTCCAAAGCATTTGACAAAGTTGACCATTTAATACTCTGCAGGAAACTTGAGATGTATGGCGTTCACGGAGATCTGCTGCGTTGGCTAAAATCTTACCTCGAGCAAAGGAGCCAATTGGTTGCACTCAAGGGCATTGTCTCATCGCCGGTTACGGTGACGTCTGGGGTTCCACAGGGGTCTCATTTGGGTCCCTTATTATTTATAGTGTTCATCAATGACTTGGTGGACCGATTAAAATGTCCATGTTTGTTGTATGCCGATGACCTAAAGATATACTCTAAAGTCACGAGTCTTAAGGATGCTATTAACCTCCAGCGGGACCTCGATTCGTTTTCTGACTGGTGTGTACAAAATAGAATGTTTCTTAATGTCGACAAGTGCTTTGTTATATCTTTCACCAGAAAGATTAACAAAATAAACTTTGAATATGCATTAGGAACCCACACATTGACACGCAACATTACCGCAAAAGACTTAGGAATTATATTTGATGCAAAACTTTCTTTCCGTGATCATTACGAGTATATGGTGGGTAGAGCTTCCCGTAACATAGGATTTATATGCAGGACTACCAAGGCTTTCAAAAAACCCACAAGTTTTATTTATTTATATTGCGCAATTATTCGTAGTATTTTAGAGTATAATTCAGTCGTCTGGTCTTCATATTACGCTGTCCACGTTGATCGTATTGAGCAAATTCAAAAGCGCTGCCTCAGAATTGTTTCATTCAGATATAACCTCATACGATCGCACAAGACGTATCAAGATCGCTTGATTAAATTCACGTTGTCGACACTGGTAAACCGTCGTGAGCGTACCGACCTTATCTTTCTGCACAAAATTTTGCATAGTTTTGTAGATTCTCCTTACTTGCTTTCACTTATGCACCTTAATACTAACTATCGTTCACGTAATCCAAGTACATTTGCGCTTAACGTATATCGTAATAACACTTCTTTTTACAATCCTTTGGTACGTATGTGTCGCCGGTATAATGAGCTCATTAAACAAAATGCTGACATTGATATCTTTTGTGGCAACTCGAGACATTTTTTACTTAGCATCCGTAAACTATTTCCATAATCCAGTTTGGCAATTCAAAAAGTTTCCTATGTTATCGTATCTATAATAATTATTATTATAATTTGTAATTACATTTGTAAAGTTGTCTAGTTTACATTGCATGCCTATAATAATAATTATAATAATTAATAATAAGAATGAATTAGATTCGGAAAATTTTAATTAAATTTTAATTGTTTTAATGTCTAAATTATTACTATGATGAATTATGTTAAATTTATTTATTGATTTTGATTTTGATATTGTTTGTATTGTGACGTTTATTGCTTGTATGTAACCATAGTCCATGTTACAGACGCATTTTATTGGGTTATAGTCAGATCCAATTATTTTAAATTTTCCCAATATTATTGTACTTACTGACTGTAATCTGTTATGTGTTGTAATAAATAAATAAATAAAATAAATAATTAAAAAATGTTTTAAATAATTTTAACGCAAATTTTGTTGCGAAACAAATTACAAAAACACAAATGTTGAAAAAATTTCCACGAGCAGGATTTGAACCTGCACCCTTCTGACATACCGGGTCAGGTGCTCCTCCAATTGAGCTATCGTGGTTCTAACCAGCCCGCCGAAATTATTCAACACTATTTACTTTTTACTTTGAAAGCCAAAGGCGCCCATTCAATGTCAACAACAACTTTTTTCAACATTTGTGTTTTTAAATAACCACGATATCGAACCACGATCGGTCTATGCCCAGAGCGTAATAGTTCGCTTCAAACTCTCTAACTCAAATTATTATCTTACTAATTGTTGTATGCTTTATTAATGAACTGATCATATTATTATTATTACTATAAGTCAATTACCAGAATAAATTATATAAATAATTCGTTGTTGCATCAAGCGTGTTCACTACAAGAAACTATCACACGTGGATATGTTTCTAACTCATAAAAAATTAAAGGAGAAATTCTTTCAGCCTGGTCGTAATAACTATCTATCTTGTGTTGTTCTTAGTTGTTATTATGTATTTTTTGTGGAAACTGCACTGATTTATATAATTCTTAATTGTAATTTTTGTAAGATGTGTGTAATTGTTGTTTCCCAAATCATCATCATCATATGCTGGGGCACGAGCCTTTCCTATGGATGAATATTTAGAACGGGTCACAAACCACCACGCGGGCCCAGTGCGGATCGGTGGTTGTTAACGACTGCTAATGCAGCCGGGACCAACGGCCTTCCGAAGCACGGAGGAGATACATTTTGGTCACCCATCCGATGACCGACCTTTGCGAAAGTCGCTTTACCTCACTCGCAAACCGGGCGCGTTAACCACTGCGCCATCAAGCTCCTCCCAAATAAAGAAAATATGGAGGAATTGGTAATTTAAAATCACACAATTACCTACGTACAGAATAGTGATGAATAACGTCGATCATAATATTTTAATGTATAATCAATTTTGCGATGGACCGACCGGGACGATGTAAAGTAAACATGATATCTAATTGTAGAGCACTGTTCAATATTTTGGATAGCAATATTACATTCTTGGTCATTTATCGTATATTATATAATTTTACTTTGCAGTATGATTTGAAGGCGTTTGTTTCGTTTGTTTTGCTGTCAATGCATCTAATTTGCTTCAATAGAGAGTGAACTCCAAAAAACCCGATGGTAATAAATTGGGGGGACACAGTTTGTCGTTGTAACTCTGAATCTATCATCGACACGCAAAATTAGATTGTAGCACTCGATAGCCAAAGGATCAAAGAATACGGTTCGTTGCGTGTCGAGAGCGCGCGGCGCCCGCGGCGGGCGGGTCGGGCGCGCTCATATTTTTTTACTTTTTTTTGCTGCGTTATATGTCATGGTTTCTGTATACACTGGTATACACAGACATAAAAACATAAACACAGACGAATTGATGATTACAACAATGGTTTATAATCGCGCAAATATTTAAGGTAAATTAAGTATGACCGAAGTCTTAATTTTTGATTGCGGCTCCTTTAAAGTTCTTTTGTGGAGTTTGGAGGAAAACAATAGAAGGCTAATAAGCCGTGGGTCCCCCATTCCAGCGAGGGAGGGGGGACTAACTAACGGTGAGTGAGTCGAGGCCAATTAGGCGGCTCTTATCTCGCGGGTCCAAGGTCCTTGCGCCTGCACTCGCACTACACCGTGGAGGGCTTCCTTATGCCGTCATTATGTGTCACTTAGCTTATAAATAGGTAGTTTACATCTTCATTTAAAAACTCTAAAAATACCAAGGTCGAAAGTATCAAGAATAACTTTTTTTAATTATTTCTAAGATCATCGCCAATAAAATTATACCCAAGTCTATATGTATTTTGTGATTATGTTTAAAACATAGACGACTCTAAAAAGATCCTGCAGCGACGCTTCCTTAGATGTGTAATAGTGTCGTCGGGTCGCGTGGGCGCAGGCCGCCGCCGGCTTCAGTCTCCCGGCTATGGCAACTTATATTGAAACGAGCTGAAACGACCAGTAACACACTAATTATTTTTTTATTATTATTTATTATTATTTATTTATTTAATCAGTACGGCTAATGCCAATTACACCAATTAACACATGATTCAAAAATACAATAAAATAGTATTAAAATTAAATGTAAAATTACAATAAATCCAAACAAAAAAAAAAAAAAGAATTAAAAAAAAAAAAAAAACAAAAACAAAATTAAAAGCACTATAATCATAGAAAAATTCAAATTCAAAAAACATTACAATGAATACGATCAATAAAACAATACAGTACAACATAAAAATTATACATGCAAATAAAAAAATAAAAATTAATTACATAATTGATTAATTAAGACACAACTATCATACATTCATCTCACAGTACTTCAAGCATTCACATAGAATCACCTTCCATTCATCCGCAAACACATCACAATCCGGGCTGGCGTCCAGAAGGGCATTGAGCGCAGTAAGGGTTCGCGGTATGGGGGATCTAGCACGGGCAACAGTTCGACACAACGGGACAGCAAACAGTTTATGTTTCCTGCTCCGGCGGTATTTATCAATGACGAAAAATCGACATAGCTCTTCGTGAAGATCAAGAGCATCCACTTTCCCTCTGAGGATTTTACAAATGGTCACTAATTGATCATTAGATCTTCTGACTTCTAACGAATTGTAACCCAAGCAACCTAATAGATATTTAGTTGGGTACATGTATGGGTAGTAGCCATACGTGCGCTTGTATAAGTACCTTAAAAATGCCTTCTGAACTTTTTCTAAAATAAGCGCATACGTGCTCTCATGCGGGTGCCATACACACGCACTGGCCTCAAGCTTGCTGCGGACTAAGGTGTTAAAAAGGAGCTTGACCACTTTGGTGTTTTGGAAATCCTGAGAGTTCCGGAGTACAAATCCCAGCCGTCTAAAGGACTCTTTAGCGACTGTTCTGATATGGTCGTGGAAAGTAAGCTTTAGGTCGAATGTTACACCCAAGTCTTTAATAGTAGTGGATCTCAATATATCTTTGTGGCCCAACTTGTACTGGAATTCAATTGGGTGTCGTTTTCGGCCGAAAGTCATCTCAAAACACTTTGCAGAATTAAATTCCATTTTATTTTCCACACTCCATTGATACACCGAGTCGATGTCTTGCTGGAGCTTTAAACAGTCGCCATGTGTCTTAATCTCAAGGAACAACTTTAAGTCACTAATACAACATTTGTGTCATAGTTTTTAAAACACTTGAAAATGGACACCTGCAATTATATAATTATCAAATGGTTGGGCTAACATAAACACATATTATAAAAATCTTCGCATAAAATATATTTCATAATATTCTGTATGTGCCATGACTGGAATTAAAAATACTCCGCCAATACTTGCTACGATAAGCACTTCGTAGCAAGCTACGACGTTGCTACGACGCGATGTTTAGCAGCAGCAAGAGAAATCCGTATAGCGCCGACGCCGACGTCGATGCAACAAGACACAACCGCGTTTCATATGCAGGGAACTGTTGACGAGCAGCTGCTCATGAATACAATTATTTAGTATAAATAGCTAGTTATTAATCACGCTTAGAACATTGCCAATTTTTTTTAGATGGTACGCTGCACGACCTCTCACCCGCACACCCAGTAACACATGTACACGCATACACATAGTTAACCGGACACAATTTTACAATTGCAACCATTAAACGAATCACACCGTCTAACCCTAGACTAGAGTAGATTGCTATAATCTACATTTACAATCCCTGGATTGTAAGGGCTACATTGACGTAAAAATGGAAGCGCTTCACCTCCAGCGGATTTATTTATGGAGGCCATTCCTTGACTCTAGCAGAATCGTCGGCCAGGTGCACGCTTATAATCATCGCTCCCATTTGTCAAGTGTCGCGCGGCGGGCGGCTCCGTACCTTTACACTTACAAATGTTTCTTTTTATCAGCTTCCCTAAAACCTAAGAAATAACTTTTAGGCTGCATTTAGCGAAGAAGTAAAGCTCTCTGAGCGATGCTTCCTCGCCGCAGTACGAGCAGCGAGCGCAACACTGTTTATTCACTACGGACTGCACTTTATGCAAGGCAGGAGGCAAAAACCAGGCTTTACTAAAGTTTTTTAAATGAATGCACGTTTTTACGGTCAAACTCTTAATAAACCAACGCTAGCATTGTATGCAACTACACGATAACATATAGATTATAAAAAATGCATAAAAACAATTTTAAAAATATCGATAAAAGCTGTTTATATTAACATTCGCGCACCGACGAGGCCGTCTTTATTGATTGCTATCTTCGCAGAAGGAAGAAGTTATAACGAGTGTTTGCTTGCCAGAATGCCGAGCGTGCTCGAGTTCGGCAACTACCGTCCGCGTCACAGCCGGCGCGAACGACCACTCTGAAGTTGTTTCACTTGAAAAGAATCCGCGTGTGTTCGCCAAAATCGATCCTCACGTTTACTGACGCTTAAATCGCCTTCTACAAATCGAGTGCTAAATAATGCACGGCACCGGCCGCCGGGCGAGACGGTCGCCGGAGTCGGCTGCCCGCGCCGGCCGGCATCTAATATTGACACAACGACCGCACCGCAGCAGCACGCCGCGCCGCGGCCGCATTGTAGCGATCCGCCT
>CAUJAO010000278.1:0-19839 GCA_963082485.1 Eudonia mercurella
GCCTGGGGTGCACGGACGGGTGACGGCAGAGGATCGCCTAAATGTATTTAGCCATTAAGATAGTTGATCCCTTGAATATTTGAATTCGTGTTTGAAAACACTGTGTAAGCTAAATGACAGAAAACTGTAAACACGCCTGCACTCAAGACTACCACAACTGCCAAATTTCCTCAATAGACTTTCAACTTTATGTAAATGGCATAAGGTTGAATATTTATTGAAGAAATTTGACAGTTTTGGATAGGTTGATGTGCAGACGTCTGTACAACTCCAAGCTAAAATAAATCCATATAAATGCTCTCAAGGGACTTCTTGGCGGGAAAGTGAAAAGTTATGTTTGCGGTTTTATTTTGTTTTCTATAATTTGTGTTATGTCGAATATCTGAAATAATGGTGGATCCATCAATTGTTCGTGAGCGTGCAACATTCATATTAGCAAATGAACCAAAACAGTGCAACGTCACGTTTCAAATTCTCTCTTAGTAAAGCCCCACATCCTTACTGAGATACTCAAGGGGTTGGGGGGTATATCATTTCTCACTTCTCATATCATTCATCACCTGTGTGAGGAGCGTTGGGCGAGTGAAACCACTGTAACTGTCAGTGCTCAACCTTGTTGCAGCCGTGAAAAAAAAACGAGTGGCGGGCGCGCAGGCCCTTATTTATTGGCAGACTGTCGCTGTTTGCGGGAAATATAGGAACTACTCATAAGTGATACATTGTCTAGATTGCTTGCGACATAATTAGTTTCCCTTTGTCGGTGCCAGATGGCGCTAAATATACATCACCATCATATAGAATATTGTCTATTTATATAACCTGCAAGAAAAAATACTTTGATACTGGCTAAATGTGCTAACGGCCAAAGCCATCAAAAGAAAAAAATGCTCACGTGACGGGCTCGGCGGCGGTGAGCGCCCCGCCTTCGAGCGCCTGCACGCGCGCCAGCAGCTGCTCGTTCTTCCGCTGCATGTCCACGATCACAGAGTTCAGGAAGCTCACTTGCCATCCACCATCTCCTTGTCTTCTACGGTCCTGTGCAAGTTACAACATATTTTTTTAAATGGAGGAGCTTGATGGCTCAGTTGTTAACGCGCCCGGTCTGTTATTGCTAAGGTTCAGCATGTTTCGCAAAAAGCTGATCTTTACCTAATATGGCTTTTATTAATTTTTATTTACGTAATGAACTTACTTTGGCGATGGATTGTCTCCCTGCCCCAGCACACCCATGGCATTATTGTCATTCTTATCTTTAACATCACTTTTCGCAGCCCCCTTTTTGGAGTAACAAGACTTTTTCTCTTTCCGCAATTTCCACTTTGGCTATATAATTCTGAAAATAAAATAGCATTTCGAAAATTGAGTCATTATTTTTAATTGTTATATCGCAATAAGTGTGCTATATATTTTTTTATGTGACCTGCCATTAGTCATCTCAGACTATAATCAATATTTTTTACGTGGTTCATGGTATTTAAGGTAGAGAATCTAATTCTCTAAAATCTATTGCTACTATTAGTTACCGAATACAGTCGTTTTTATATTATTATTGAAATAAAATTAGCACTTATAAAACGTTACTTACTTTAATATCGCCTTGTAATCTTGTAATAGTGTCATCACTTTGCTTTAACGTTTTAATTTTGTTATCAATATCCGATTTCAAATTGGAAACTATTGCTTCACTGTTTGCCAAAGAGTTTCTCGTCGCTTGCAACTCTAGCGTCAATTTCTCTAACTTACTCTCTTTGTGGCCATCCGCAGTTTGTTGAACAGAGATCAGTTCAAACTTCTGTGACAGTTCCAATATTTGTTTTTGTGCATCATCCAACTTCTTTTGCAGTTCCGTTTGCTTATTTGTTTCAGCTTTTACCTTTTCTTTGGACTCTTCTAGTTGTTTTTCACATTCATTTAGTTTAGATTTCAGATCATGTTTCGCTCGCTTACTTTCCTTTTTAAATTCGTCAAATTCTAATTTCAATTGTTTATTTAACTCGTCATAATTAGACTTTTGTCCTTCATTTATGTTGCTTAACTGTTTAATGTCTTTCTCCGATTTAGCAACCTGTTGTTCTAATTCGGTAACTTTCTCTTTAGTTTTTTGTAAATCTTCTAATTGTTTATCTTTCTCTGTAAGTTGGCTCTCTAAAGATTTCGCAATTTTATTAAGAGATTCCATTTCAGTTTCATATTTTTTGTTCAACTGATCATTTTCATTTTGTAGCCGTTTTATAGTTTCTTGTGTTTCGTTCGTACCTGTTTGTAATGATTCACTTATTCTTTGAATCTGTAATTCTCTTTCGGTTACTGCCGTGGTCTTACTTACGACATCTTGCTTTAGTGTGTTTACTTCGTTTTCTAATGCTTTTATTTTGTTTATATCAGTCTCCCTTTTCTCATTCTGAGATCTTAATAAAAGCTCATTTTCATGTAATGATTTATTTATTTCACTAATTACATCGACATTCTCTTTTAGTTTGTTGGTGGTTATTTCATGTTCTTCTCTTAATTTTTGCAACTCAGCAATACTTTCACTATATTTTGTTTCTAATTCTGATTTATCTTGCATTAGTACAGATATATCTTTTCTCATCTGCTCTACTTGGCTTATCTGTTCCTTCAATAGTGATTCTTCAGCTGAAGAATTAGCTGTAAGGTTATCGTATTTCTGTTTTAACGTAGACGCTTCCAATGCCGCACTGTTTAGTTTATCCTCTAACAGTTTTTTACTTTCAGTTACTTTGTTAAGTTCTTCGTTGACTTGGATTATTTGACGATCTTTTTCATTAACAATTTCAATATTGGATTTCAAGTCAACTTCAATCATTTCTAATTTCAAGGAGAGTTCTTTGACGATATTTTGTTTTTCTTCCAATTGCTGTTTAAGATGAGTTTCTTCTATTTTTTGCTTGTTTGACTCTTCGGTTACATTGGCTAACTGACTTTGAACTTGAGTAAGTTCATTTTCATACTGTACTTTCTGACTGTTCAATTGAGCTGTCATATCATTGAGAATTTTTTGCAAGGAATCTTCATGTTTTCTAGCTTCTTCTAATTTATTATTTAAGTCATTTTGCGCTTCTGTCAGTTGATCAACTTTTTCCATTAATTTTACTTCAGATGTAGCTCCTTCTGCTTTTAAAAGGTTTACTTCTTCTTTATATCTGTCTATGTCGACTTCCATTTTTTTCCGAATCGCGTCGAATTCATTATTTAACTCTTGCTCTTTTTGTTTAAGATGTTCTATCTCTTGTTTTAAATTAGTATTGTCATCCAATAACTTATCGTTATTAGATTCTAAATGTTTAACACCACTATTAGTTTGTATAATTCTACTTTCAATTTCTTTAAGTCTCAATTCGGTTTCATTTAGTTTTTGATTTTTTTCATCAACCGTTTGATTGAATTGACTTCGCTCTAAGGAAAATTCTTCTTGTAACTTAAATATTTTTTGTTTTAACTCTTGTTCTATTCTACCATGATTGTTTGATGATTCTCTGTACTTGTCTTTTAAGTCTTGTAATTCTTTTTCAGATTCTTTTAGATGTTGAGATAGTTTATTAAATTGTTCATTTGAATCAGTAGCTTGTCCAGTAAGATTCATGTATTCCGTCTCAATTTTCTCTTTAGATTTTTGTAGTTCATTACATTTTTCTATGGTACTATCAAGTTGGCGTTTATGTTCACCAATTTCTAATTCCATCGCCGATATTTTGGCTTTAAGATTGTTGTTATTCTCAGTCAGTTCTGTTACTTGCTGTTTTAATTTCTGATTTTCGTCTTTTAGCTTATTTAATTCATCGGAATTAGTTGAAAGTTGTGTATTAAGATTTTCAAATTCAACTTTACTTTTATCTAAAGATTGTTTATGACTTTCTATCTCTTTCATCAACTGATCTATTTTGGTATTACGATCTTCGATTTCTTTCTTATGCTCTTCCGCAATTTTACTATGTTTGATGTTGAAATTGGCTGTAGCTTGTTCGTAATCATCTTTTAGTTTTATTATTTCTTTATCTCTTTCATGTATACTTTGCTTGAATTCGTTAATGAGTTTTTCAGAAGAACTAGTTGAGTCGTTGGACTCCAAAAGAAGCCTTTCGTAATCCTTTGTTTTTGATGCAAGATTATTCTGTAACTCAGCTACTTCTGTTTTAATCTTTTCGTTTTGTTGCGATATCTCACTCAATAAAGTTTCGTATTCATTAACTTTAGTTGAAAACTCTTCTTTCAGTTGAGCCTTTTCTTCCTGAAGAGCATTACAAGCTATCTCTTGTTTCTTTTTAGAATCTTCTAATTGTTCTATATCTAATATTTTGGCACTAAGTTCCATTTTCAGTTTTGTGATCTCTTTGTTAAGGTTTACTTCATGTTCTTTGCTTGCGCCCATTACTGAAATAAAATATTAAGAATTATTGAAAAAGGATCCTAAGCAATTATCTAAAACTACTTAATACATGATAGTATCTAAAACATTGACCCCCTTACAAATAAACAAAGAATAAGCTCCGAATAGTTATTCCGTGTTTTGTTCCCGTCATGTAAACGTCATTTCATGTTGAGTAAAAGAGACAAAACACGGAATTATTATTCGGACCTTATTCTTTGTTTATTTGTAAGGCACTTAGATTTTTTTAAACTTTTGTTTTGATAATTATTATCATCATCATCATCATCAGCTTATTTTATGTCCCCACTGCTGGGCCACGAGCCTTCCCTATGGATGGATAGGGAGAACGGGTCATAAACCACCACGCGGGCCCAGTGCGGATTGGTGGTCATTAACGACGGCTAATGCAGCCGGGATCAACGGCATTACGTGTCTTCCGAAACACGGAGGAGCTCGAGATGATACATTTTTGGTCACCCATCCAATGACCGGCATTTGCGAAAGTTGCTTAACCTCAGCACTTGCAAACAGGGCGCGTTAACCACTGCGCCATCGAGCTCCTCATAATAATTATATAAACATATATTATCGAGTTTAATTATCGCTGAGGTTTAGTTTAAAAACAACTTTTACCTTTATTCAATTCGAGGGTCTTATCATCAACAGCTGCCTGAAGTTGGTTGAGCCTAGCGTTAAGATCTATAATAGTTTGACTGTTCTCCTTGTTCAGCCTTTCCAAGCTTTGTTTCTCAGTCTCCAATTTCGATTCTGATAGCTGCAACTTCGCCGTCAACACCGCGACTTGCGTCTCAAATTCAGTTTGAGCGATGGCCATCTTTGTTTTAGCTTCACTGATCGCCTTTTCCGAGTCAGCTTTAAGCTTTGTGAGCTCCTCTGACATGCTTTTACCTAGAGAATCTTTCTCTTGTTCTTTCTCCTTCAAAAGTGCGTATGCTTCATCAAGTAGTTTTTGTAGTTCGGAAGACAGAGCTGGAATAGGAAAAAAAGCGTTCATGAGATAAAAAAATCGAACAATGTAATGAAAATTATAAAATCTGATAATGTCTTTCAGATTTCTGGATAATCTATTTTATAAGATTACTCTAGTTTCATCTTTATGAGCTTGATTTAACAGCAGCTAGCGCGTCCGCGTTGCAGGTTAATCAACTTTTGTAATACCAGTTCTGCGCTGGGAATTGAACCCGGGACATCTCGATTGTAGTTATTTCAGCGCTTTACCATTTTACCACAAAGGCGGTTAAGTATTTAGGGGTCTTCCGGCAATTCATACTGAGGAAGTTCGCACCACGGCGTGAATGGCATACAAACCCTTTTTGAATTGGTCGATTCGAGTGATTATCATTTTTTTTGTAATATTTAATAATAAAGCAGTTGGAATAAAAGCAAAAAGTAAGCCATACTCTGAGCGGCCGTAAGCTCCTCCCTGTGCTGGTCCAGCATGGCGGCCGCCTCCGCGCTCCGCTGCTCCTCCAGCGCTTGCAACGCCCCCACTGCGGCATCAGCGCGCGCCGTCTGCAGCGCAGCCTCCGCTGACAGATCACGGATGCTTTGCAGATGTAGCGCTTTCTCTTGCTAAACAGTAATTTTTTTATTAGATCGTTAACTACTATATTATTAATGGTTTCCAAAAGAGAATGAATGTGAAGAGAGGAATTTTAGCATAGAATCGGTGATTATAGGTAAAAAGGTAGGTGATATATTGTATATATTTATACACATTCAATGTGTCCAAAATATTAACACAACTTGTAACAGTCCTCTGATTGAAAAGTAGATAATGAGGTACCTAATGAATTAATTGTTTGGTTTAGATAATAGTAGTGATAGTTTAGGTAATAATCGGTAAAAACTGTTAAGCGAAAAGCTGACATGCCATGTCATACGTCTCTTGCTTGGCCTTAGTTTAGGATAATCTAATATAACAAAAAAAATGTAAAATATTACTATAAGCGTTGTGTTATCTGTAGTATTTCATCTGCAAAGATGAATCTGCATGGCCATCGGTTGCAATGATCGGTGGATAGATGGCACCACTGCCGCTAAAGAGCATTCAAAAATCAAAGCAGTGAAAAAATTCAGTGCTACGTCAGCCTTTCCGGTAGCATAGCGGTCAGGGCCGCCCGGATTGCGGAAGATCCAGGTTCGATTCCTGGCTGGGTCGGGTAGGCATTTAATTTTTTCACTGTAATAAACATTTAATCTAATATAATTTAATTGCAAGTTATACGACAGATACTTAAAGATATTATAATAACTGAAAACTATCAAAAAATTTATCAACTGTCTGGTAAAGCAAAAACAAGTCAACTTACTTCCATTGCTTCCTTGTATCGCTGCAAAAATAAAAACATTTAATTATTGTTCAATCTACTTTTACATAAAGCTAACTACAAAAAACTATAATAAGGATAAATTACATTATAATCTTCTTTGTTAATGTTCTCTTCTTCGTTCCTGAACATGAGGTCCTCCACCTTCTGCCTCTCATCTTCGAGTTGCTTGCTGAGTTTACTCAACTCTGCTTTCAGTTTCTCGTTCTCTGAACTCGTCTGTAATACAATATTTAAATTGTTATTAAAGATATAATCATATAAACTTTGTAGGTGTGAACCTTCGATCAACAATACACTAGATAACGCCTCACGAACTAAAACAAATCTCAAATATGGCACTGGCTGACTTTACTATAAATGGAGAAAAACTATCCTAAGTTTTGATAATTTCAACCTAATTTATACTTTTATTGCAAGGAATAAAGCACAGTTTTGATTATTAAGACATTCACTTACGATCTTACGTCGAAAACGACAGAAAGAGATAAGAAATTTAAATAAACACTTGTGTATTTAAAAATATATACAAAGACCCTTTACATCCAAATTCGACCTTATTACATAAAAATAAAACAGCAAATAGCAGACACTAAATGTTACTTACTTCATTTCAAATTTTAGCATTATTGACTTTACTTGCTCCGAACAGAGAATTATGGAGTCGCACTTAGTAATTTATTTTTTGTTTTAAGGAAGTTATTTTTAATAAGGAATTAGGTTTATTTTATTTTATGGCTTATGCATTTGACTACAAAACTGTATACAAAAAGCAATTTATTATACTTTGCATACATTTATGTAGTAGTACAGTACAAATTAACTGATATTGAACTATACCTACCTTGAGCATGGTTGGAAAACATGCTTAAGTGAAAGAATCTTGATGAGAAATTGTAATGTAAACAACAATATAATCACAATCAAATTGTTTTATTTATGTAACAATATATAGGTGGTTTTCATATAAAGAACAATAAACCAAATTCAAATTTAAATTTAAATTATTAAATTTGGGGATAGCCGTTTTCCTCAATCGACGTCTTTGTGCATTCCCCATAATATCGGATTTTTCGAAATGTATTGAGCAAATTACAGAATTTTTTTTAGGTCTAAAGAAATCCTCCTGTCTCTCTTCCGCTACTATGGAAATCCATTTTGCACATTGAAATGGGTCGCCAGGAAATCTAGAAATAAAAAATATAATTGAGAAGTACCTATCTATAAAATTTTTAAACTACTCCATAGATTCACTGTCCCAGAGCAACTATACGTTGGTCAAAGATTTGCAAATGTTGGCGCGTGGGTTGGTTTTAAAAATTAAAGATTGTTATTTCATAAAAACAGTTAGGTATTTTATTGTTTATGTTATAAAAAAGCATTCACTTACCGAAAGTATGATATTCCTTCTGATATATTTTTATTTCGATAGTTATTTTTACAGTTTTTGAATACACACTGATGCATTGTGGTACGTTATCATGTTGGCGCAGTCAACAGCGAACTAAATAGAAATAAGACCCCACTTTGAATGTGAGGCGTTATTCGCTCGGCCGTTTTTGACACCCTGACCGGTTATCTAGTGTATTGTTGATCGAAGGTGTGAACTGATAAATAATGCAAGTCTTAAAACTCTTATTGATAGATATATTTCATATCAGTTCTACAGCTTAAACAAAAGATAACATCGAAGTATCTTCGTCTCGAAAAGATTTCTTACTTCAGTGGCTTGTTTCTGTATGTACGGTTCAAGACTCATACATCAACGTCATCTGATAAATTTATGGTGAACTGTCGTAGCGTGGTCAAATTTTAAAATTAATTGTTTAATGTTTTATTAATTTTATTAATGTATTTTAAAAAAAATTAAAAAAAAATTAAAAAAAAAAAAAAAAAAAGACCATTTGATGTACGGTGCAGCGCTTAGTTGACCACGCTACGACAGTTTACCATAAATTTATCAGATGACGTGTTGATGTATGAGTCTTGAACCGTACATATTCCCAACCAGCGAGAGAGGAAGAAACTAAGTAAAATATTCTCCGTTTATTGTGTAGTTTACAGTAGTAGAGTTAGTTAGACACTTAAAATTATTGGTGTTAGTCATAATATATAAACAAAACATAATTACGTAATGTAGGTTATTAGTAAGTGCAATGCACTCCAACGGCTGATCAAGCGTAATGTGCGGAGTAAACCGTACACTGTAACTTGCTAAAATAATCACAGGCCCCGGTCAGCTTGCAGCGATGCCTTGGTCACTTCAGATGGCACCTCCTAGCCAACTAAAGAGGTTCCTTACCTTAGTGGCATGTTTCTGAAAGTGCACCCGTGTCAGGCCGGTCAGTTTGTAGCTACGCTTTGGCCACTTCAGCTCTCTTCTTCTAATTAATCATAGAGGATCCTTACCTTAAAGGGGTTGCTTCTGGTAGATGCGCCAGCGCAGTCTGAGCGCGGTCAGCGTGCAGCGATGCATTAGCCACTTCAGCTCTCTAACCGAAGAGATCCCTTATCGCAATGGCTTGCTTTTGTAGATGCGCCAGCGCAGTCGCAACGCGGTCAGCTTGCAGCGACGCCTTGGTTACTTCAGCTCGTGTCTTTGCATTAACCGAAAAGTTTCCTTACCTCAGTAGCTTGCTTCTGTAGGTGCGCTAGCGCAGTCTCCGCGCGGTCGGCCTGCAGCGATGCCTTGGCGACTTCAGCTCGTGCCTTTGCATTAATCAAAGAGGTTCCTTACCGCAGTAGCTTGCTTCTGTAGGTGCGCTAGCGCAGTCTCCGCGCGGTCGGCCTGCAGAGACGCCTTGGCCACCTCAGATCGCTCCAGCTCGCGCTCCCGCATCAATCGCTCCAAGTGGTGTTGTTTCTCGCGTAGTAACTCCTTAATTTTTTAAAGGAAATATTAGTTATTTTCATATTGCAGACGGAAAATAAACCCAATATAATAAAACGAATATATCTATAGCGTACAGCAGAGTTATTGCATTAATGCAATATACCAGACAAAGTTTTTAAAACATAATAAGTTTCAGTTTTTCTTCTTTTTCTCTTCTTTTCATCATGATGCAGCTTTGCTTCTTTTCAGTCTTCTAATAACGACACTGTTGGTAGTTTTTCCAGTCTAAATAAATTTGTACTTTTATTTTTGTTAAAAAAACTAGCAAATGGCAGACATAAGCTTGCTTATTTCAGTAGTCAGTAATTTTTTAACCTACGATATTTCTATTAGGTACGTACCTAGCTTAAATAACAAAATACCTTTTCATCGACTCGTGTCTGAAATCATCAGTTTACTTATCAGAATTTTCTGAACATCATATAAATATTTTTTTTAGATTATTATTAAAACGGGTAAAATAAAAATGTGCAATATTCAATTTATTAATAAACCACTTTAATCACTCCGGATAACATTTTTATTTATGAATAAGTACAATAAACAGCAATACTACGCTACGGAACCCCAAAAGTCACAAATTGCAGGACACAAGTCCAACTGCGATAAAAGATTATTAGGTAAGTTTGTTATTACCAGCAGGCAGCAGTTTAGCTAATAATCTGGCAAATGTCCGGAGATTACGTAACATCTCATAGATGCAGAGTCGGAAGATAAGACTCTTTATTATAATGTGATATTATTGTCTCGTTACCTTATTTCGGTTCGAAAAGGTAATTTTCGTTTTTTTCATATGGTAACTTTCCAATTGATGTTATTTTTAGGACAAAATTAGCTACATTATTCATGTAGGTACTTACCTAGGTAACCTAAATGTTTTAAGTGATCAGATTAGCGTAATGCACAGAGTAGATAGCCTACCCTCCCTAATGCCCTTAGCACAGGATGACTTGCCTAATTCCTATCAGGAAGTCTTTAAGTAGGTAGGTAGGTATCTCGTTGTTATCTTTATGAGATTTGTTTACAGGGCACTGCTATAGTGTTCGACAGGAACATGTGATCGTGACAGGAACGTAAGAGATTCCCATCGTCTTTTCTTCTGTTATGTTTAAGTAGCCTATTTTTAAGTTTTTTTTTATAGTATGTAAGTATATTACGTTATTATCATTTAATTTAATAAACGTTATATGTATATTTCAGTTTTTATAAATTTATGTAGTATAATATGTTTCATTTAGGACGTTCTTTGTCGCACCGCTTACCAATGTTTCTGTCTAGCCCTTTTAGGTCGACTGGTAAAGAATGCCATTTGGCATTCTGTCCGCCTTTTGTACTTTATTTTATTTTATTGTGTAATAACGAGTAAATAAATAAATCGTAATTTTTTCCTTTAATCAATAAAAATAGGGATTAAGCGACTGATTTTTAGTCTTTTGCCACAGTTTAATACAGCGACGAAAATTGCGTCGAACACTACGATAATGTTAGAAGCAAAATTGATTAAGTAGTTATTGTTAGGATTGCCACCCGTACTTTATTATGAAGATTGTACGTTAATTCGGGTAACTGTAGGTAGGTACTCTATACTTTTTGAGAACAACAAAGTACGCGAAAATACTTTATTTCACATATTTTATTTTTCGGGGATCCTTTTTATATACGAGTATAACACACAAAAAAGTTGCTGTGCAGCTATTTAGAGTGATAATTATTTGTTAAAAGTTGCTAAAAGCAATGAAAAGAAGTATGTTATTAAGCGAAATAAATAATCGTACTTTATTTACACAAAAAAAAGGTGGCAACCCTAGTTATTGTAAACTTATTTAACTTTCTGCAACTACAGTACCTACATACGTATAACATTTCAGGTGGACTTTCAAAGTAGTACACTACAACCTCCTACCTAATAATCGCCATAAAGAACGGAGTTCATAATAAACTTAAATCATCAATGCTAAAAACTTTTGCTGGAAACTGTACTTTTATCTTACTTATTCCGGGTGCCTAGTGTGAGTTTTGTTTACTATCCGTATTCATTCGATTACGTTTACGAAAACGAAAATTAGTATGGCATTGAAGCAGCGCCTCCTGGCGACATACGAGAAGAGTTAACATTTTGCCATACGAACTCTCGTTTACGTTAACGTGATCGAATGGCGAATGAAACTCGCACTTGGCACCCTGAGTGCCTAGTGTGAGATTTTTTTAATACATAAAAGAAGGAGGCAAACGAGCAGGCGGGTCACCTGATGAAGAGTAATCACCGCCGCCCATGGACACCCGCAAAACCAGAGGAATCGCAGACGCGTTGCCGGCCTCGGAAGGAATAGGTTCGTTACTTGAAGATCCCAAGGTCGTAACGGTTCGGAAATACCACCGCCGAGAGCTGGTTCCACAACACTGTAGTTCGAGGCAAGAAATTTCGTGAAAAACGCACAGTAGTAGACCGCCATCCATCAAGGCGATGTGGATGGAATGGCAGTAGATTGCGTGTAGTGCGATGAAGGAAAGCAACGGTAGGGATCAAGCCGAACAATTCCTCAGAACACTCCCCATGATATATGCGGTACAATATGCAGAGAGACGCAACGTAACGTAAGCGCCAGTGGATCGAGCCGACCTGAAATAACCATGTCGTCGACAATTCGAGCAGCTCTGCGTTGAATGCGTTGGTACTGGGGTGCTCCAGCCCAAAGATGGGAGCAGTATTCCATACAGTTCAGACAGTGGTCTGATGAGCCTAGTGGTGCATCAACAGAAACTTGATAGCCGTCTGGGTGCGAGGTCAGCAGAAGGTCCAATAAGGAAGGTGCATGGCCCTCCACATCTGGAACCCGCGTAGGCTCGGTTACCAATTGGGACAGACTGTAGGCCAAAGCGAAGTCATGAACGGCTCTACTCGCCGAGTTTTGTTTACTATCCGTATTTGTTCGATCACGTTCCAAACGAGAATTTGTATGGCAAAATTTTTACTCTTCTTGTTTGTCGTCAGGAGGAGCTGCTTCCATGCCATACTAATGAAGGTCAATACGTATAGTAAAAACAAAACTCACACTAGGTAGGCACCCTGTGCTTTTACTAAGGTAGGTATATAAATTCAAACTAAAAATAAATGACACTTGTATTAAATAAACATTATGTTGAGTTCGAAACTCAGCAACTCGTACCATACACGCCATTATCGTGGTACCTACCTACAATTTACAGAGAGTCGAGTTTTATTAAACATTAGATCACGTTAACGGCAACGAGAATTTGTATGGCATTAAAGCAGCGCTTCCTGGTGAATGATTGAATGAGAAATTAAAACTCACTAGGCAGGCACCCGCAGCAATAAAAGTGGGTTTTTGTAGTTATTTAGGACTGCTTAGTCTACGAGTGAATATGGGCACGGTCAGTGTCTTCAACTGTCGTTTTAGCAACTTTAACATTAATTACTATCACGGCAAGTTCTATTATTATCAAGCACCCTTTTTGTCATGGTAGCTTTACGTATTATTCTAATGTGTAATATGGTAGGCAGCAGTATCAGCATATCGGTATTTTACCTTACAAATGCTACGTAATAAATAATATACCGATGATTCTCGCCTTTATCAATTCCATTAAAGTCGAATTAGATGAGAGTTCAATTCGTCATAATGGTCACATCAATCACTGTAATCGATAGTGTGACGTGTGACGACACTTTATAATCTAACAGAAAACATAACAAACAAATTGCTTTGTTCAATCAAAAAGGTTACTTTACTACCTATTATTAACAATAACTTTAATTTTTTTGTGTCAGAATTTGTTTTTGACCTTCTGTGGTCTGGTAATGAATGTACCTATTGTCTATTGCTAATGGTATGCCGCCGATGACCGACTTTTTGTAGAACCGATAATCGGACCGATTTTCGCCGCCCGAAGTTTTAGTACCGATTTTGTGAGCGACTTTTTGTAGAACGTGTGCAATGCAACATAGAACTTCATGCGTTTCATTTTCACCGACTAAAAATCGGACGATGTTGGCGAGAGCTTTGAATCAGGATCTCGGAACTGGCTGTACATCTATTTAAGTATACAGGGTGTATCAGATAGGTGTAGTCATAATAAAAAGATCCGTTTATCCGATCTAGATCGTGTATGTAGAGTCACTTCAGACAAATTATAAAGTTTAATTTGTCATGCAATTGTCAATTACATATTTATATTAGTGAGGTCAGGCGCGTATAAGCAAGCAGAAGCGTTTATAAATGTACGTACGCACGCCCGCACATCAAAAAGTACCACACCTGTCAAATTTCCTCAAAAGACTTTGAACTTTATGTCTTGGGCATAAGGTTGAACATTTATTGAAGAAATTTGACAGTTTTGGATAGGTTGACGTGCAGGCCACTGTACAGTACACAGAGGTTACTTAACCAGTAGTGCTAGGACTTGTTTATTTTGATGTGACGTCAGAATAAGAATATTTAATTATTTGTATGACAAGTTAAAGTTAATAATTATGTCTAAGAAATACCGCATACAAGATCGAGATCAATACACTTTGGGTCTTTTTATTATGACCACACCTATGAGATACCTACACGTTGCACGTTGTATAAGTATACAACCCTTTCATCCTAACGCTTGCCTTTTGCGATAGTTTTTAAAGGTTCAAACAAAACAAATAAATGTTTCCAGCTTATAGCCAATACACTATAGACTATTCTAAATTTAATATCATTTTGACTCAGGTACGTGCGAGCATCTATTAAAAGTGTAGTATTATTAATAATGGTAATATAAATGAAAGCGTATTCATCAGAGCAACTCCCATTATCGACAATAACAAAAGGCTCAGGGGAGTGTGATTTTTGAACAGGTGACCTATGTCATTAATTAGGGTTGTCTCCGAATTAAAAATAAACCATTTTAATCAATTGAGAAACGAAAAGTTCCCCCCCTCTCCTGACCCCTTTAGAGGCACCCCGCCAAACCCTGCTATTTGCTCTGAGCAAGTACATTAATTCCCCTACTGTTGCTACTGTATAGATAGAATATAGCTTGTAATACTGTGCTCGGGATTGGGATGCCTCGGTGTTTCCCTCGCCAAAAATGCCGGAGGCGAATTGCCTTACAGAACCTACAAAACGATAAGCGTTTCGCAATATTAAATAACCACATATTAGGGCAGTGGCATTTGTGTTCGAGACGAACCAGTGATAGATAGATAGATAGACTTTAATCATCAAATAATATTTATAATTATCAATAAATATTATTTAAGTATAAATATTTAAAATTATCCTTGATCATCAAAAATAGGGTTATTCCTGATTTCCCCCCGAAAAATAATTTACTTATAAATCATCATCATCATCAGCTCATTTGTATGTCCCCACTGCTGGGTCACGAGCCTTCCCTGTGGATGGATAGGGAGAACGGGCCTTAAACACCACGCGGGCCCAGTGCGGATTGGTGATTGTTAACGACTGCTAATGCAGCCGGGACCAACGGCTTTACGTGCCTTCCGAAGCACGGAGGAGCTCGAGATGATAAATATTTGGTCACCCATCCGATGACTGGCCTTTGCGAAAGTTGCTTAACCTTAGCCCTCGCAGGCCGGGTGCATTAACCACTGCACCATCGAGCTCCTTAAAAATAGCATTTATCAAATTACATGAACTCCAAAATACAAAAAAATGGTCAGCGACTGATTTTTTACTTTAGCGACATTTGAATACAGACCATTTTTGCTTCTCAGCATCCAGTGAAACAATGAAATTCTATATAATTTTCGGCGACGATAACTAGTACCACTATGATACCTATTTATGCAAGACATTACATTACCTACATGTTTTTTAATATGAGTCCAAAGTCTATATGAATTTTAAATGTAATAATTATAGTAAACTAACCACCTACTTAGAGCTCCATGGCGCAGTGGTTAACGCGCCCGGTCTGCGACTGCTGTGGTTAAGCAACTTTC
This sequence comes from Eudonia mercurella, assembly GCA_963082485.1. Taxonomy (NCBI): domain Eukaryota; kingdom Metazoa; phylum Arthropoda; class Insecta; order Lepidoptera; family Crambidae; genus Eudonia; species Eudonia mercurella. Next base: position 15,597 of record CAUJAO010000278.1, read on the forward strand.
GCAAAGGCCGGTCATCGGATGGGTGACCAAAAAGTTTCTATCTCGAGCTCCTCCGTGCTTCGGAAGGCACGTAAAGCCGTTGGTCCCGGCTGCATTAGCAGTCGTTAACAACCACCAATCCGCACTGGGCCCGCGTGGTGGTTTATGGCCCGTTCTCCCTGTCCATCCATAGGGAAGGCTCGTGCCCCAGCAGTGGGGACATACAAATGAGCTGATGATGATGAACCACCTACTTACCTACTTTTACACCTAGTTATGCAAGTATTTAGTAGGTACAACAGTCACATATAAGTTTATGCTTCATCAAACGATTAATTGCTGCCAAGTCAACAGTATCTACCTACCTACTCGTTTGCAATGAATCAATTTCTTGAAAATTATTGTAGGCAGGTAATAATAAGATTCTCTTGGTAACCTCCTTATAATAAACTTGTGACTCATAATAACTGTAATTATTGGAAGTGAACAATTACGTACCAACCTCATTAGGTTTAGGTCTATTCAGGTACCTTGATAAATTTATTAAGGTACCTGAATAGACTGTGTGTTGAATAATAGTGGATAAAAATTTATTTTAGAACTTATTACAATAAATTGAATAGAAATGTTACGTATGTAGTCAACGTGTAAGCAAAATGTGTTATTTATATAGTCATGTTCAGAAAACGTCACGTCAGACTTAATTTAACGAGGTATCTGTCTACCAGTCAACCAGAAAATATGTCCATTTACTTTAGAAGCTTTTCATTAAAAAAAAAAGTAAAGTAAAGCCTAGATGGGTACCGCACCCTAAGAATACCCATTTGCACCCACTGCCGCCAAACAGCAGTGTCCTAAATAGCATTGTTCCGGATTGAAGAGCAGAGATCTAATTAAAAAAAAAAAAACAAAAAACCCGCTTTCGTAAAAAATAATAACTAAAACTTTTCAGTTGATTTTCTATTTAGTTACTTATTATTTAAAATGTTCAAAATGATTTTTAAAGCAAATTTTGTTGCGAACAAATTACAAAAACACAAATGTTGAAAAAGTTGTGTTTTTGTAATTTGTTCGCAACAAAATTTGCTTTAAAAATAATTTTGAACATTTTATAAAATAGCTTGCTTATTTCTTAACTGATCTTTAATATTTGTAAAAATATTATGATCGGATGTTAATGACGGTAGTTGTTGACATTGAATGGGCGCCTTTGGCTTACAAAGTAAAAAGTGTTGAATAATTTCGGCGGGCTGGTTAGAACCACGATAGCTCAATTGGAAGAGCACCTGACCCGGAATGTCAGAAGGGTGCAGGTTCAAATCCTGCTCGTGGAAATTTTTTCAACATTTGTGTTTTTGTAATTTTCAACATTTGTGTTTTTTTTACTTATTATTTTTTACGCAGGCGGGATTTTTGGTTTTTTTTTAATTTTTAATTTTATTTGTCTTTTTAGTTAGACAAATTTCATGATATACCTTTTTGAAATCCTTGTGTTGAGCCCTATAATTTGATACCCATAATGTAGTATTCGAAAAAAAAATTGTTTTTCACCAACTCCAATGGCGTCGCACAGCCGCCAGGTTTTTTTAGCGTTACCTATCTAAGAACACTTGGGCAGCTAAGACGAATCTAACGATACTTCAATTATGTAAATCCGTTCGGCGGTTCTGGAGATATGAGGTAATAAAGAATACATACAAGATAGGCGCGAAACACAATACCCTTCCTTTGCAGTCGGGTAATGACTGGGCATTTAAGCATATTAATAACTAGTACTTGGATGGCCGAGCTTTGCTCGTTATTTTTTTTTATTATAATGTTTTCTAAAAAAGAATCAGGCCTCTCCAGTTATATCTACAGCTTCATGTTTTGGATTGGCATTGACAAATTTCGACCGCTCCTCTTCCATTTTTGAAAAGAGTATAATAAGCGTGTGTGTCAAATACATGGTAGTGTGTGTAATGTTTGTTTTATTGATTTAATGTATTTTTTATGCATAATTAAAAAAAATAACATGTGTGTGCAAAATTTCATACTCCTCCGTCCGCGCAATTTTCGTAAAAAAAGGGGTACCATAGTTTTTGCTTCACGTATTAATATATAGATTAGAACAGACCTAAGGTCAACAACAGGTAAGTTTTTCCTACACACAATTTTACTAGTATCAAAGTGTTATTGATTTTCGTTACGATGAGTTTCATTCGTCATTCGCTCACATACAAATATTTTGATGCTGTCACCCAGGGGGCCTCGTGAGTATTATTTACAATTCGATCGCATTAACAAGAAACAGAATTTATGTGTTATATTATTAACATTACCACTATTTTTGTATAGACAGTATTTATTTTACTTTAAACAAATATAACCCAGTCATCAAATTAGCATATATAACTAAACTCTATAAACTGCAATAAGTAGTTACAATTGGCATTTTGGCCTATGTAATTTTCAAAGATTACGACTTATTTTATAGATTAGGGGTATTTGTATACAAATAAACAAAGAATAAGCTTTGAATAGTTATTCCGTGTTTTGTCTCTTTTACTCTAATTTGAAATGACGTTTACATGACAGGAACAAAACTAGACGTTTAATCGGTAACACGTACAAAGAGTTAAAAACAATTATAAAGCAGCTGTCAGTCACCGTTTGTTGTAAGATGCAAGTTTTATTTAGATTTTATAGCTTTGTAATGTTGTCACTTTGTAATATAGAAAATCTAGTAAGTAAAAAAGAATTACAAACTCTTTTAAAAGTGCGCGTATTTTTGGCACACATTTGTTGTAACAAGCGCTATTTGGTGGGCTGCTAACGAGCGCTCAAGGCCAGCCTGAGGGACCGTCTCCGGACCAATTCTGGCTAACTACGTCCTGCAAACCGTGTTTCCCGGCAATTAGGACCGCTCCAGATGGCTGCGGAAGCTTGAATCGATACATCCCTTATCTATAGATAGGTACCAACTTTTAAAACGTGATGGTACCATTTAGAAATTCCACTTAACTTTGAACAAGCAAGCTAGCTAAATTGGTTGAATACCGATGCCTACATATTTTTTTTTTCCGTTAAGTGCAATTGAACAGGCCAGCAACTGCCTGATGGTAAGCGGTAACCGGTAGCTGGTCGAAAAAGAGGAGTGAAAATTATGACAAAATTGTATTAAAGTACTTGAATTATTTTTTCTTTCTACTTCACTTCTGTAATATAAATCCAGCAGTCAGATCTTCGAAACCTACAAAGCTCAAGATGCATATTGTAAATATTGTTGCAAAAAGTTAATTAGACGTATGCAGGTGACAATAAATACTGTCTATTCAAAAATAGTGGTAATTGTAAAGGGCAAGATTTAAGAGGCTTTACTTTGTTCTATGTTCTTATCTTGTTTATTTGTAAATATCATGGGTATTTCGACTTAAGTCCATGGATTCAGTCAGCGCCAACCCTGGGGTAGATGGTAGAGCGAGCAGAGCGGTATCTAGGCGCCTTGTGGCAAGGAGCGCCGAAATGGCAAATGCAAAAAACCTCAATGGTTCGGAAAGGTAATAAGGAAGCGTCGACTAAAGAGCGCCAAAATACATTCTCGCTCTTCCCTGACCAAGGGCTAGTGCCGACGCTAACTTCAGTGGTTAAACTAACTAACACTTATTCAGACTTCGGGTATTTTCTGGTTGGTTGGCTCTGAATCAAAATTGCGCTGTAGGATCGTAACTTTCTTCTTATTTGCGTAGGCAAAATGCGTTACGCATACACATTAGACCGGGATAATCCTGCTGATTACGTGGAACTCTCATACAGGCTGAGAGCCTGCCCTATATACAAAAAGTTTGACTATGTGGGATTTGTACAAGTGCCTTCAAGTGTGGTAAACCCTAGCAGCAACAGGGTGCCTAATGTAATAAGGAGTCCTTATTTTGTGATCACGTTAACAAAAACGGCAATTTGTAAGGCAAAAATTTAACTCTCCTTGTGTTACACCAAAAGGAATCTCGATTTTATTAACGTGTTCGAACGGCGAATGAAAGACGCATTAGACACCCAAAGCAACAGTTTCACGATCACCGTAGTTATACATGTATGGACTGCATTGAAGCAAATCTGCTGTAGGTATGCCATAATCTGTCCCTTCCCTTACCCCGAACTGCAATCCATACCCCAAGCTACTGAAAGTGTACTTTTATTAGATGATAGCGTAGTGTTCTGTGCTCAAGTTTCAACTGTTTTTGAAGACGGAAACTTACTTAATAATATCCAGTTATTAATTCTT
>CAUJAO010000279.1:0-67670 GCA_963082485.1 Eudonia mercurella
GATGACCACCTTCTTGGAGCTTACATTGATTTCGGGAGTGAGTGTACACTTTTAAGTAAATCTAATGCAGAATGTTTGAATTTGGTTAAATCGTTCGAGGGCATTCCAGTAGTACGAGGATTTGGTCAGTCCTCTGTCGTCCCGTTGTATAAGTCGTACGTTAATGTGAAGGTCGATGAGGTCGAAACAGGGGTTGAGGTACTGATCGTTGACGATGTACATATGCAGACTGCTATGATTATAGGTCAAAACTTTACGGAATTGCCGTGCGTCACTGTACTTAAAGACAGTCAAAGACTGACTTTTTACAGAAGTCCCAGTTGCGATTCTTTGTCTGGCGACTCTACTTTAAAACTTCGTTTACCCAATTCAGTCCAGGTCCTCAGAACCAATGTTGTCCCTGTATGTGCAGAGTCAGATTTCACAGGAGACGTTTATATCGAAGGGTATAATGCTGTTGGTCCAGGTAAAGAGTGTTGTTTACTACAAGGTGCCTACCACCTATCAAATGGTAGGGGTGAAGTAGTTGTATCTAATTTGTCTTATCATACTGTAACCTTGGACAAGGATACCTTAATAGCTAGAGGAATTCCTTTTACAGAGCAGAATACTTTTAATGTGAATAGGATTCAGGCCGATGTTTCTACTTTGGAACCTTTAGACAAAAATGACATTAAGACTGGATCAGAGTTTAGTACTGAACAAACTGACAGACTTTACTCCCTTTTGCAAAATTATCGTGACTGTTTTGCCACTAAATTGGAAGAGATAGGTTGTGCGGTCGAAGTTGAAATGAAAATAGATCTTATGGATAGTAAACCTATCGTATATCGACCGTATCGCCTGTCTCATACCGAGCGCGAAACTGTTCGTGACACCATAGATGAACTTTTACGACTAGATATAATCCAAGAGTCCAAGTCGGACTACGCCAGTCCTATTTTGATGGTAAAAAAAAAGACTGGAGAACAAAGACTCTGTGTAGATTTCAGGGCCTTAAATAATAAAACTGTCAAGGATCGCTTCCCACTACCTCTTATAGATGATCAGGTTTCGAATTTGAGTGGAAATAGTTTCTTCACCACCCTTGACCTTGCCTCTGGCTATTACCAAATTCCCATGGCAAAGGAGAGTCAGCAGCTTACCGGGTTCGTTACACCGGATGGGCATTACGAGTTTAAAAGAATGCCCTTCGGCTTGGCTAATGCACCGGCTGTCTTTCAGCGTATGGTGAATAAGATCTTAGGAAACAGACGTTTCGAGTATGCACTGGCTTACTTAGATGATATCCTGATACCTTCCAGGAGTGTCGAGGAGATGTTCCTTCGATTAGAAGACATTCTGAAACTCGTTCGACAAAATGGTCTCACTCTGAAACTCTCAAAATGTCGATTTTTTGATACCACTGTTAATTACTTAGGGTATGACATCTCCTCGCAAGGTATTCGGCCAGGTGAGACTAAAATATTAGCAGTTAAGGAGTTTCCCACACCCCGTAATATCCATGAGGTTCGGCAGTTCTTGGGTTTGACAGGATTTTTCCGTAAATTTATAAAGGGTTACGGAGAGATCGCGCGACCTTTGACTTCTCTCTTAAAAAGGGATTCTGAGTGGCGTTGGTCAGAAATAGAAACGCGTGCTTTTAATTATCTTAAAGGCAAGCTAATTGATAGACCTGTATTGGCACTTTACGATCCCAAACTAGAAACTGAGTTACACACGGACGCTAGCTCTTTAGGCGTAGGTGGAATTTTAATGCAGTGGCAAAGGGACACAAGGGTTTTAAAGCCAGTTGCATACTTTAGCCGGCAAACGACTCCCGAGGAAAGGCACTTGCATTCCTACGAACTGGAGACGCTGGCTGTCGTGTGCTCGTTACGTAAATTTAGAGTTTATCTTTTGGGCTTACATTTCAAAGTCTATACCGATTGCGCGGCTCTCAGAACTACAATGACTAAGCGGGATCTGATTCCGCGAATAGCGAGGTGGTGGCTCCAAATGAGCGAGTATACGTTCGACATTGAGTATCGGCCAGGTATTCGAATGTCGCATGTGGACGCATTGAGCAGAAATACCAAACTACCTGTGGATCCAGATGACAACATCTTTGTCTCTGTATATACTATCGAGAAGCAGAATTGGCTCTTAACTTTACAAATAGCCGACCCAGATATTTCTCGAATTCATAATATTCTCAAACCTGAAGACGACATCGCATGTAAGGATATTAGGAATAATTATGTTGTCAGGAATCATGCGGTATATCGGAAGGTTGGTGACCGTTTATGTCTGGTTGTACCACGAAGTGCAAGATGGCAAATATGTCGTGCTAACCACGACGATATCGGTCATCTCGGTTACGCCAAAACCCTCGAAAATATACAACGTGATTATTGGTTTCCTAAGCTTAGAAAATTCGTAAAGAAATATGTAGCTGCTTGTTTGGATTGTGCATATAATAAGGACACCTGTTCAAGACAGAGGTCAGGTCATTTATATCCAATAGAAAAGATAAATATACCTTTTCATACGATCCACATGGATCATCTCGGTCCTTTTGTCAGGAGCAAAGACGGTAATTGCTATATACTCACCGTAGTAGACGGTTTTACAAAATATGTCTTTGTCAGAGCCGTAAAGGATTTAAAGACCAAGACCACGATAAAAACCTTAGAAAAAATATTTTATGACTTTGGAGTCCCCTCTAGGATTGTGTCAGATCGCGGTACGAGCTTTACGTCGGCAGCTTTCAAAACTTTTTGTGATTCTCACGGCGTCAAACATATACTGAATGCAGTCGCGTGTCCTAGAGCTAACGGCCAAGCTGAAAGGTTTAACCAAACAATCCTTAATTCCTTGGCTTCCCAAAATGCTTTTGGTCATGAACGTGAGTGGGACAAGTGTTTAGGCAAGCTTCAGTTTGGCATTAACAATACAGTCAACGCCTCAACTCGCAAAACCGCGACAGAAGCTTTGTTTGGTTTTAAGCTACGCGATGATTTATTAAACAAACTCGATATTAGTAATGACGTAGATGCTAATAACTCAGACTTACAGCAAATCAGAGAAGAAATAAGTAACAACATCGTTAAGGATCAAGCGAAGCAGAAAGAAAGGCATGACGCAAAGCGTGCCCCTGCTCCTACCTACGAAGTAGGTGACTTGGTTAAAATTTCGCGAAATAACTTTGAAAATAAGAATCAAAGTACAAAGCTTCTGTCCAAGTTTGTGGGTCCCTATAAAATAACGCAGATATTAGGTAATGACCGGTATAAAATTTCTGACGTGCCTGGATTCAATAAAAAGGGCAAGCCTTATAATACCGTCATAGCATCCGACAGAATGAGACCTTGGATTCATATAAAGGCTCTGGAATTGCATAATTCAGATAGCAGCTCTAGCGAGCGCAATAGTGATAGTGAGTAATTATTATAGGAAATTCATTCTTTTTAATTTTTGTTGTCATACATTTATTTGTAAGTAAACAATCGAAACATAATTATTAGTAGTTCACGATTAATATAGACTGAGCAATATCTCCATCTTTTGTACACTGTTTTTTATTTCATGTTATAGAGAAAGTATAAAATAAAATGTTTGTAAAACTGTTAAAACAAAGACCTATCGATTTGGTATTAAATTGGAAAATATTAAATTAATTTTATAAAATATATATACATAAATACAGTAAATAGCTACCGAAGGTCATGTTGTTTTAATGGATAGTTATTATATTTTTAAATAATAAATATTAAGTATTTAAATTGTCACTTTAAAACTTGTTATGTTTATCATAAACGGCGCTTAACCATCAATGTATGTTTAAGTAAGTAATAGTTAATTGTAGTATAATCTGATTATTTATAAATAACTGCAATCAATCAGTTTGAATAAACTGTGCGTCGGGAGACGGCACGTTATCAGATGGCCGAATGTCATGTTTTTAGATATTAAAAAAAAATACTGCATTAATTTAAATAACTTGTCATAGTTTATAAAATGGCAATACCGATTTTTCCGCCTCTTGACGTTACCTGTTTATCTGGAGAAGGGGTAGAGTGGTAGGGGTAGAGAGGCTCTGCTCGGACCAAGAGTGGAGTCGAGATTCATTCTATTGCCGACCACGGTGGCGTTAAGACTACTCGTAAAATCTATGTCCGATAGCTGTGTGATTTTATAAAAGTATAATTTATTTATTGTACAAAAAAATATAGTTAAAATATTAGTTGCAAGTGGAGGTGGTTTTATTTCTTTTTCACCATAGGCTTGCTTTCATCGTGTGTCGTGTGATCTCGCTTGCTCATCTTCGTATTTCCACTTTTAAAAGGCGTGCGAAATATGTACGACATCCCTGGACTAACAGGTTTGGCTCCACTCAAACGTACGATCCGGCTTGAAGACCAAAATGTAGCTGATGGGTCGTGGCTTGCGTTTGGAGGAAGAAAAATCAAACAGTGTCTTGCGAAAATGAGGTTAGTGACGATCCGCGACCATGCGTGCGTTTTGCCCTCCCGTGCCGTTGCGACTCGACTAGAACTTTCTATTCAGGTCTACGCCTCACCAAGGCGTAGTGGTAGGCAAGAGGGGTAGCTCCGCGCGGGGCAGTGAACTCGCCGCGCGGGCGCGTATCGTCACTATTAAGTTTTTTTATTTGTAGGTATACAATAAAATACTAATTGGTTTATTAACAAAATTAAAAGTATTTAATAGAAAAAGGAAGCCATCTGTCGTCTACAGGGAGGTTGGGCGGTTTGATGTATGCTTAAGTGCGCGATGTTGAGCTATATGCGTCTGCCGTCAAATCCTATCACGCACGTCACACCACCACCACCTGTACAGGCGGCGCACCCACCCAGCGGTGGGTCGTCCGCCCCGGGCAATGCTGTGGTCACCAAGCAAGTATCACATATTCACTAATCTAACTTGCGACCTCAGTAGCGAAGAGTGGAGGGCTAACCCGCCAGTGTAATCCCGCACGGCGGGCCAATACCCTACCCTTCTTCCCATGATCCTATCTACACAATTTCACTCCTTACTGCATTCCTTATTTCCTACCCTTGTCCTGCAAGGACGACAACCTCGACTCCAAAATTGTCAACCAACTCTTAATTATGGCACATTTTTAAACACTTAGTTACCCCAGGAGGGTACCGGCGGAGCCGGAGAACCCCTTTCTGGGCCTTCATGCTCAGGCTGCCTCTTGTATCTGGGGGGGCAAAAGATTTGCCACAATTTAGTGCCGCTATGCGAAGCGAAACTAAGGTCCCGCAAGGGACGAAGGCGTGCCGCACCCCTACGGGTGCGTTAAAGGCGGGGACTACCCAGAAGCAAAGTGGAGACGGACACCTTCGGGGACCGAATCTGCCTAGCGGACGGGGTAAAAACCGTGGAGGGAAGGGCGTGGCGTCCGGTGCTCCGTGACGGCATCCTCTGCAGTCGGGCTCCATGCCAGGGTCAGGTGGGATTGGGAACCTTAGGGGGCCAAACCCGTTGACCTTTGTGCGAGGGGACCAAGCAGGTGGAAAGTCGTTGCATGGTGGAGGGGCTAAAGCACCAGCCCAGCAATCCGCTATGGAGGACCGTGGAAAGTTGAGGCTACGGGAGCGGGTTCTTGATGGGATCCATCCCGTCGTCACCGCCGGACCATCGGGGCTGCAGGTACTGGGTCCTTATGAGATCCTACCTGTTGGTCCTCAGTCTGATGTAGAGAAGGTGAGCAAAGGCAAGGCGCCAGGTCACAGATCGTGCCGCCGCAGACGTAAGGCGAAGCTGATTAAGCAGCACGCCGAAGATGAGCAGGCTGTGGTGGAACGCTCTAAGCGGCAGAGGGAGGTCAGCAATGAGAGCCAGGCGGCGCTTGATGCTAAACGCGTTAAGACTCACGGGTCTTACGCGGGAGCAGTGAGTGCCTTCAAGAAGATCATCATTGCTGATGACTACCCGGCAACCATGCTAAGGGAGCGCCACTATGTGGCCATCCAATGAACCATTTGAAACCTGCTAGAGGCCACACCTGACCCTCTCCCAATAGTAAATATGGGAAGTGTTTCGTCGGGAGCCATCCTCTTCACATGTGAAGGGAGTGGCTCGGCGAAATGGCTTCGAGCACAGGACGGCCTAACCGTTAAAGGCGTGTTGCTCAGGGTGGTTGATGCCAAGGACCTTCCAAAGCCAGTAAAGATAGCATGGAAGTCCCAAAACATCAGCCGCCTTGACACGGGAAGAGTCTTGAGAATGATGCAGAGGTGTCATCCTGGTTTGAAGACCTCGGGCTGGAAGATCGTCGACACTAAGTTTGAGGGTCTGACAGTACGGAGGGTCATACTGATGGATGGTGCCTCTGCAGCATTCATCAAGGCAGAGAGCTATTGCCTTAACATGGGCGTCGACAGGAGCGTCTTTAAGCTTTTAGAGGAGAAGCTTACGGGCGAGCCTGTCGATGTCCAAGGCGATAGTGAAGGAGTGAGCGTGGCGGGAGTGACTGAGGATGAGTGCTCCCAAAGCGCACTAGTGGCAAAGGTGCAACCAGGACTGGGTGCTCCAGTCGCTGCTGTGGGGGATGTTGGATAGGGGATGACACCAATGGAATGTGGTGGGATCTCCTCGCCAAGATCTGAAGACGTTGTGGGGGAGCTCACCCAAGATGAGCTGCTTCTCGCGCAACGGGGAGGGTCCTCCCCGTTGCGGCGGCTCGAAAGCTCGGCTCGGAAGATGGCCACTAAAAAATGAAAATGGCGGGACTAAGATGTGTACAGATCAATTTGCAACACTGCAAGGCCGCAACTGCCCTTTTGGCACGTGAGCTTAAAATGAACAAGTTCGACATTGCCCTAATTCAGGAACCCTACCTTTATGGGGGAACGATAAAGGGCTTAGGTGGAGCTCCTGGTACTCTTTTTCATAATTGTTCCACTAATGACATGAGGACATGCATTTACGACTGAAATGACATACATGCAATGCCTTTAATCAAGTTCTGTTGTAGGGATCTGACAGTTGTCAAGATTCACACAGGGGAGGATGGGACTAAGCGAACGGTAATCTTATCGTCTGCTTATCTCCCTTACGAGAAGACAGACCCGATATCATCACAGATACGGGAACTGGTAACCTACGACAGTCGAGAAAACTTAGATGTCGTCATCGGCTGCGACGCGAACGCGCATCATGTTGTCTGAGCTGCTCCAGCTCAGACACCAATGAAGGGGGGGAGAAGCTTCTGGAGTATCTGGTAAATTCACCCATGCAATTACTTAATAAAGGTAGCAAGCCTACTTTCTTCAACGCCCGTAGGGCACAGGTGATCGACGTAACTATTGCTAACAATAGAGCGGTAAGGAACATCACAAACTGGCATGTGTTGGATGAGGTCTCCCTCTCTGACCATAACTAAATATCTTTTAGGTACAGACTAGGTATAACCATAGAAACTGTGCATAGGAGGAACCCTAGGAACACTAACTGGGAGGGTTTCAAAAAGGACCTCAGAATGGAGCTGGATGGTCCTAGCTGTAAACTTAACTTAGCCTTGGACATAGAGTTTAAAGCTGACAAAATTACAGAAGCACTGATGACGGCATGGCAAAATAACTGCCCAGAGCCGAAATCAGTGGCAAGAAGGGTACCATGGTGGAACCCGGAACTGGCTCGAATTAGACGAGCCACACGACAGGCGTTCAACGAAGCAAAAGCGAGGAACGACTTTAACGACTACAGGGAGGCCTTAACGCGGTATAGTAGTGCGGTCCGTAAGGCAAAGAGATCTGCCTGGAGGAAACATTGCGACCAGATACAATCTGTTCCGGAAGCAATGAGACTAACCAAGGCTATCTCTACAACAAAGGCGATTCCATTAACCACGTTAAAGAAGGAAGATGGAGTACGTACAGAAACAGGAAGTGAGACGTTGAAGGTTATGTTCGACACTCATTTCCCTGGATCAGAAGTCATCCAAGACGATCATGATCCAATCAGCTGGAGGGAACAACAGGGAAGAACCTCCAAATATGACTGGATAATAGCGAAAAGGGTAGTAGATGAATGTAAAGTTAATATATCCATCCTGGGACCCCATCTCTGCAGGCTGTATAAAGCATGCATAGTCTTTGGACACATTCCCAGAACATGGAAGCGTGTTAAGATAATCTTTATACCCAAAACGGGAAAATCAGATTACGAAGAACCCAAAGCCTTTAGGCCTATAAGTCTACAATCCTTTCTCCTGAAGACCCTGGAGAAAATAGTAGACAAATATATCAGAGCGGGACCACTGAAAAGATTCCCACTCCATGGACTTCAATGTGCATATCAGACAGGGAAGTCAACAGAAACTGCTCTTTATCATGTGGTGAGTCGAGCAGAATCTGTGCTGGAAACAAGGAGATTTGCGTCTGCACATTTGTAGATATTGAAGGTGCATTTGATCGCACTACCTTTGAATCCATCAAAGTTGCAGCCAAGAACCATGGTGTGCCACAACCGATCTGTAATTTGATCGAATGCATGTTAAAGGGTAGAATTATCAACTCTGAACTGCTAGGTGACAGTCTACTCTCACCTTTTCTGTGGAGCCTTGTGGTTGATTCAGTCGTAGTAAGGCTGAATAAAGGACCATTCTATACGGTTGGTTATGCGGATGACGTGGTCATCTCAGTCAGTGGGAAGTTTCCCTCTACGGTATCGGGGTCAATGCAACGTGGCTTGGGTTTGCTGGAGGAATGGTGCAATGCCCATCACCTCTCTGTAAACCCGGGGAAAACAACAGCCATCCCCTTTACAAGAATGAGAAACACTACGGGTCTGGGTAAACTAACACTCTATGGTACCCAGCTTTCTTGGTCCAAGGAAGTGAAATATCTAGGCTTAACGCTGGATAGGGAACTTACTTGGAAACAGCATGCGGACACGACCGTAGCCAAGGCTTTTACAGAGTCTTTGGCATGTGTCGGTCCACCTATGGCAAGATATGGGGACTCAACCCCAAAATCATTAGGTGGATCTACATGACGATGGTGAGACCGATCCTCACATATGGCAGCATCGTCTGATGGCCCAGAACCAGGCTGAAAATCTGTAAGAATGCTCTGAGCAAACTTCAGAGAACAGCTTGTTTGGCGATCACTGGTGCCTTTAGAACCACTCCAACGGCAGCGCTGGAGGTCCTTACGGACCTTTCACCCCTGCACATCGTAATAGAAACAGAGGCAAAGAAAGCGTTACATAGACTAAAGGTGGCCGGACTGTGGGACGCATCTAAACCTCTGACTAGACACACAAAATGGGAAACGAGTAATATTCCTGACATGATCATGGAAATGGGGTGCGATAAAATATCCCCCATATTAATGTTCGAAAAGAAATTTAAACTTTATGTTCCAACCAGGAACGAATGGAAACGAGGGCCACCGTCTCTGAAAAAAGACAGCCTAATCTGGTACACCGACGGATCAAAAATGAAGTCGGGCACAGAGGCAGACGTCTATAACAACGACTTCAAGCATAGTCAAAGCATGGGGAAATTTGCCAAGCCGAAACTTTCGCAATTCTCCTATGCGTAAAGCAGAATATAGAGTTAGCTATGAAGAAGCGCAATATATTCATCCTGAGTGACAGCCAAGCAGCGCTCAAGTCACTCATTTCGTCCCGAATACAGCACCTACTGTGTGACTGTGACTCTCTGGCTAGCAAAAGAATGGGACTCCTGGGGTCGGCTTATCCGAAACCGGAGGACTTCAGGCTCTTCGCTCTTAAGGACGTGGCCAAACTTATGGCGTCTATCTTTACAGAGGAAGAAGAGTGAAAGAACGGGGTTGCACAAAAGATCCCGATGGGTCGTAGTGTTACTGCAAGAGGGAAACCTCAGCAGGCCCCACTAAGATAAGATAAGATACGATGGAACCTATTTACTACCCCACTAAACATTTGTCGTTGGATGAATCGATGGTTTTGTGGCATGGTAGACTTATTTTTCGACAGTACATAATGAATAAAAGGCACAAATATGGAATAAAACTTGACATACTTGCCGGACCCAATGGAACCATTTTAATTCATGTTTATACCAGTACGTTGGATGAGACTGCCGGCAAAGGACACACAGAAAAAATGTTACAAAATTATTAGAAGGCAAATTGAATGCCGGCCATGCACTGTATATGGACAATTACTATAACAGCTACGATTTGGCTGTCGATCTATTGAAAAATGTTACTTATTGCACCGGCACACACTGGTCGGCAAGCGGAAATAATTCGAAGATTGGAAGGTTCTTATTCATCAAAATTACCATAGTAGCTTTATTTTAGTATAGTTAAGAAACCAAAATCACAAAAAAATCGATCAATTTAACGTTGTTTTATTGGAAAAAACCTCATAAATTGGTAAAACACGAAATACATTATTTAAGCGTAGTTTTTGTGGTCGGATGGATATGAATGTATTTCTTAAGATATTAATGATATTTACCATATTTTTATTTCTTTTGGTTTTATGAAGCATTGTTTACTTATATCCATTGATTATATTTCAAATACTGCTTTCGTCATACCCTTCTTAACGTATATAAAAGCAACGTGCTTATCTTTAAAAACTTTGTATTTCTTGGATCATAACTTTTTTGCCTTCTGGATCCTATTGCGAGTCTATGTCTCAAAAGATCCTTAGTCCTTCTAGTAATTAGCCCATTAAATATCAGCTGCTAATATCTGCTACCCTTGATATACGATTCATTTACCTAATGAGGATGGGCACATAGCTATTGTTAACAAATGACTTAAATGAGGGTACTTTGATAAGAAATATATTGATATTGATTACAAATGGTTCAAAATCAGCAAAAAACATTTAGATCTAAACCAAGAAGTCTTTGAACTGATAAAAGAGTGTAATTACTTTTTATTTTATTTTCGTTAGATAAATATACACATTAAACTAATACAATTTTTTTTTTATTATTTAAAAGCAATGTTATGCAGTGAAACATACATAACACTTGCAGATGTAATTATTTCCGTACTTCCTATATAAAGCCGACCACTGTGTGGCACCCTAAACAAGAAACGCAAAGAAAATCCATCTGAGGTAATTTCTAAAAAGCTAAAAAAAGGTGAAAATATGTCATGCTATTGTAATGGTGTCCATATAGGCAAGTCAAAAGATAAAAGGGAAATTCATTATTTGTCCACCGAATTTTCAAATGAAATGCAAGAAGTGTCCAATAAGCGCGGCATCGTTACCATGAAGCCGACTGCTATTATCAATTACAATCACAACATGTCAGGTGTCGATCTTCAAGACCAAATGCTTAGTTACTATCCTTGTGAAAGGAAAACACTTAGATGGTACATGAAAATTTTTGTTCACACGCTAATGATGAGCTTGATATATGCCCGGATGTTATATACTACTCAAAACAAAATAAGGGCCACGAGGTATTTTGTCTGTACCATGAAAATAATAAAACCAATATTAATTTTTTTGTCTCTATAACGAAAACTAATGTTGTTTTTACCGTGTAGACCAGGGGTTCCCAACCTTTTTTTGTCTACTGCCCACTTTAAGAATAAATTATTTTTTAACGCCCTCCTTTTTAAACATACTTAAAAACCGCTAAGTACTTATAACTGATTATTGAAACGCAACTTTATAGTATTCGGACAGAGTATCTTTTATTGAAAATAAATCAAACATAATCAATTCTTATATAAAAACTAATGTGAAGGTTGAATCTGATGCTGTTCAATAAGTTTGTTGATATCAGGTTCCAATTTACTCAAAAACAGCCGCAAGTCGCCACGTTCGGTAACACGCAAACGATTTCTCTTTTTAGTAAGCAGCGTTGCCACAGCACTAAATCCACGTTCACACAAATATGACGATGGGAATGCTATCAAGAATCGTTGAACAATTAACCACAATCCAGGGTACAATTGCGGGATCGGTTTTTGTAGCCAAAATTCTTGATATCCATTTTTGAACTTGATTTTTATTTCTTCGTTTGTTGTCAATTCTATAAGTTCTTCTTCCAGCTGAGGTGACATTGCTGTGTTGACATTTGAAAACGGATCCAACACCCAGTCTGGTATTTCCAAGTTTAAAATGTCCTGGTATCGTTCGGTGAAGTCAATGTGGAGGTTTTCCAAATGTTGGCAGTAGGCAAACAAGTCGTCGTTACTGCAGGATACTGATAAATTCGGAAAATTGTGAAACTCACGTCTGCCCATATTCTTTTTGTGCAGAAGCAGTTTGGCTGCGAAAGCAGCAACGACATTTTTTGTTTTAATTAAATTTAGTTCATCGCCTTGCAGTTGGAGGTTCATGTCGTTGAACAATTTATACAGGTCTGTCATGTGAGCTATATCATTCTTTGATGTTATGAGCTTGTTGCGCAGTTCTGTATCTTTAGTTTCCAAGAACTCTATCACAGAGTCAAACAGGTTGTAAAATCGAATCAGACAATTGCCTCTTGACAGCCAACGAACTTCAGTATGAAGCAACAAACGGTTGAAATTTTCGTCATTAGTAACACAAAGCTGATGAAATAATCTATCATTCAAAGAGCTGCTACGGATTTTATTGACTGCTTGATGACATATTGCAGTGATTGAAATAGTCGTTCACTTAAGTTTCTAGCAACCAAATGTTGTCTATGAATAACGCAATGTATAGCAAGGACATCTGGAATTTTATTCTTTAAGTACGCTATGAAGCCTTTATGGCGCCCTGTCATAGCCGGAGCGCCATCCGTAGCAACTGATAATATTTTTCAAAGGAATCTCTTTCTCTTCACAAAACTTTTCCAATGTATTGAATATGGTTTCGCCTTTTGTATCTGTCTCCAAATTTCTGGCAAACAATAGTTCTTCACGTATTTTCTCATCTTTAATAAACCTCACGTAAGATAGCAACAACGCTTCATTAGTTGGTAAAGTGGACTCATCGAGCTGAATTGAGAATTGACTAGTCCTCAGATGATTGCACAATGATTCTTCAATGTTTTCAGTCATTTCATCAATTCGTCTTTGCACAGAATTATTACTCAAAGGAATTTTTCGGATAATATTACACAGTAGTTATTACTTCCTTTATTGCTGGCAAAATTAACTCTTCTCCGATGTTGTGTGGTTTGCCTTTTTGAGCAATTAACAAAGAGATATTGTACGAAGCTCGAAGTCTGTCGTCATCTTGCTTAGCAGCCGCCGAAAATAGTTTTGATACACTTGGCTGAGTATTATGCTTTTTCTCTAGGTCTTGAAAATATGCTACATTCTTGTCTTTCTTATCTGGATGCATTTTATTCAAATGATCTTGCAGTCTTGAAGGCTTCATTGCTTCGTTCGAAAATGTTTTTAGACATAGAAGACACAAAGGCGACGACGGGTTTGTGGGATTTTCAATAAATCCGAATTTAATATATTCCGCAGAGTATTGCCGTCTCTTCTTTTTACTTCCGACATTGTTTTGTTTTGAGAAATACGTAAGTGTTGAAATCAAGTACTGCTTAGCTATTAAGCGCGAAACCACAAATGAAAATAAAATAAATTTACGTCGTTTATATAGGATTGCATAATCAGCACGCACCAACAGGAATAAGACAAACGTGCATAATAGTAGTTTATGCAACTGTCATATAATGAAGGGTATTAAAACACGAGTGTGAGTTTATGAAACGAGCGCAGCGAGTTTCATAATAGTAACGAGTGTTTTAATACCCGTGTTATATGCAGTTGCATACACTACTTTATCTTCACTAATGCAATTAGTCAAACAACAAGAGTAAAAGCTGACAATAGTTTATTTATAATAATTGTTCAAATTTTGGATGGTACAATTTTGAAAGTTAATGTTAATTATTGATCCAGCAGCTGTAGCGGTCGCGGGGCAAGCAGTAGAGCTCGTAGACGGAGTCGGAATATTTATAATTACTTCATTCGTCTTGTTTTCTATACTGTTCAAGATCGTATTTGAGACTTGAATTTTATTCATTAAAGACTCATCAATGTAGCTTTCAGCCACAGTAGAAGACTTCCACCCCCCGTGTCGTTTCAGTGCGGTCAAATCACCACCGCTATCTATGAGAAGGGTCGCCGAGGTGCGCCGGAAGCAATGCCCCGTGTACAACGCTGGGTTAGGCAGATTCAAAAAACTTGCGATAGTTTTTCCCAGAGCACCAAATTTATTAATACCAGTTCTTTGATCGACGCACTTCCCCGATCTATAGCTCAAGAAAAAGGCAGGGTTTCGACAGGGGGTGGGTCGAAGTTCCATGTATTTTTTACATACGGCATAGCAGTTGCCAGTCACAACGAAAGAACGATCTATTTTCATTTTTGTTTTCGAAACTTTCACCACGATTGTACTGTCGTCTATGTTAGAGACTTCATCGAACTGGATGTTGTATAGCTCTTGCCTTCGGCATGCCCCCATTATGCCATAGATTAGTGCAACCTGTAACAATAAATGATATAATAAGCTTGAGGTACATAGCCAAGGCAAAAACTATGATTTATGAAGTAGTAAAGTGTAGGTACCTACTACCTAATTTATACACAAAGCGCTTAAACGGAGTGTCTAGATAACTTGCGTGTGTAGTACGTAAGTACTAGGTAGATTAAATAACAGAACTAAAAACTTACTACACTTACCTTTTCAAAAAGATACAAAATATCTGGTGAATCTTCCAGGAAAATCTTTATTTGACCTGATGTAAACGTCAAGGACTTTTTTTCCTTGTGTCCTTCTGAACTGCGTTTCAGGAACGCTATGACTTTTGAATACTTCGTGATATCAATATTGTTGTAGATACTCAGTGTGGACTTGAGCATAGAATATTTAGCCCACATAGAAGATGGCTTGAATTTGTCGGAGAGGTCTTTGAGATACACAAGAATGACATTTTCAGAAAATGCTGTAGTTTTCTTTTCGATCTTCCATGCCAAAAAGTTATTATATTCTTTTTCAAATAATTTTCTAGATTTTTTTGGCAAAAGATTGTGAGTTACTATTGTTGCCAATTCTAGAATATCCGGAGGCGTACAAATATCATCGTCGCTGTCCATTTTTAACTTTTAATTTGTATTTTAAAAACAAAACACATTGCGAAACATTAAATTCACGCGTACGTGTATTGTCACAGTGAACTTGCCGCCATTAAAATCTAACCAATGAGAGCACAGCTGCGCGCGCAGGGCCAATCAGGAGCGAGCGCGCGCTGTTCTTTTTTTATTTAATTGGCACAAGATCTTACCAAAGAGTTTTGTGTATGTAAGTTTAGTAGTTTCGACGAAGTTTTCACGTATAACCCAACTGTTTTCAAAAGCCAGCCTAATATCAAAATTTTATACAACTTGTATGAGGATTTTGACATAAGGCTCGCCAGGTTAATTGGTCGCGTTTTATTGATGTTATAATGAGATTTTACGATATCGATGTGGATATTATACCATCATGTGAAATTGCTTAAATTGAGTGTTTTGTTGTCTGCGCTATAACAGTAGTAATTATAAGTCAAGTATTGGAAACATAAGTAGAATGTTACAACATTAGTGTAGATAAACTCGTTTATCTCATTCGACGCCCAATCGTACTCGACAAGCAAGAACAAGTATTATAGAACCAGCCGATTGATACATGAATGTACAAATCGGATTATTTAACAAAAACTTGTTAAAACATGTTTGCCCGCGGTCTATTATATCGAACCGAGTTTGAGCTACATATATATTTTTTTTTTATTTTATTTTAAGGTACACCAACAGCAATACACATAAACAATTAAAATGAATTTTACAAGGGTAGTGTCTTAAATATGTTTGCCAATTATATGTATACACAACATTCGTTGTACAGTTGTCTTCCAATAGATTAACTTAAATCAAAATATACAGAAAATATTATGCCAATTACAATCGGACTAACTTATTGCATTATTTTATGAGACTTGTGTGCTTGTAGACTGAAGGTAATAATCAGTCAATTTCTTTTTGAAAATTCCAGAAGAGTCGTTAAAAATGTCAATTGTAGGGATTCTATGGGAAATCTCGTTGTACTCCTTACATACTCTGGCAAGAGGGTAGTGTGCGCCTAAATTGGTTTTATGGTCCGGAAGGTAAAATATTTTTTTAATTGGAAATCTGGGATATCTGCAAGGAACGTTTATTTTAATTTGGTTTAGGAGATTTATATTTTTGATTTTGTTGTTTATTAATTTGTACAGAAACATTAAATCTGCAATCGAACGGCGGTTTCGCAGGGTTGTCATTTTAAAAAATGCTAGTCGTAGACTGTAGGGATGTCTGTGGGATATGCCTGGGGATGAAAAGGCAAGATAGCGTGTGAATGCTCGCTGTATAGATTCTATACGTTGTGACGCTGCACTATAGACAGGGTTCCAGACAACGCTTGCGAATTCGAGGTGACTGCGTACCAGGGTGTTGAAGAGAACAATCTTAGTTTTAACGTTTCGAAAACCTTTGGCGCTTCTTTTCAAGAATCCCTACATACTGGCCGCACGTTTTATTATTTTTTCAATATGTGGGGCTAGTTTCAGCTTGCTGTCAAGCATGACGCCTAAGTCCTTAATCTCACTAACCTTCGTAAGAGTCGTACCTTCCAGTTCGTAGACGGTTTTAATAGGGTTTCTCTTTCTGGTGTAACTAATGTGAAAGCATTTATTGGGATTTAACAGCATTCCATTGTTAGCACACCAGTCAGAGAGATTGTCTAAATCAGACTGCAAGAAAGCAGTGTCACTGGAGCTTTTAACCGTGTAACTCATCTTGAGATCGTCAGCAAACATGGACACCCTACCATGGCCTATTTTGGTCACGATGTCGTTCATATATATTAAGAATAAGAGAGGACCCAGATGAGAGCCCTGTGGTACACCAGACTCAGCGAAAAATACGTCGGACTCAAAGCCGTTCACAGCCACAGTCTGTGATCTTGCTGTCAAATACGAGGCAAACCATTGCAACAGCGTCCCACCCACACCAACATTACTAAGTTTTGTTAGTAACACCTGGTAATTTACCTTGTCAAAAGCACTCGAAAAGTCAGTGTATATTGTATCTACTTGCAAGCGCCTGTCCACATCTCTTGACACAGAAGATACAAAGGAAGCCAGGTTAGTATCCACTGAACGACCACGCATGAAACCATGCTGAACGTCCGGATATTCTCGAGAGGATATTCTCTGTATGACTGTAGATCAAAGGGTACACAAGGCTTTCAAATAATTTTGAAAAGCATGATAGGATAGAGATCGGTCGATAGTTAGTAACGACCGCCTTGTCACCCTTTTTGTAAATTGGAATGATCCTGGCTCTCTTCCATTCATCAGGAAATGTTCCGTCACGAAGGGACCGATTGAATATTATCGTCAAGGGAATGGCGAGAGCAGCCCCTCAATTCTGCTATTTATTTTTTGCTGAAACGCATCTGAAACGCTTTAGTTACACCATTTTCGTATTCTGCTAGCTAAACGCTACAGAAACGCAACCGAACCGCAACCGAACCGCAACGTTTAGTATTCCACTAACAAAAACGTAACGCGAACCATTCGGTTCAACCAATGTTCGGTATTCTACTAACCATTTCATCTTCGTGGCGGCCGAAACGTTACGATACCGCTTTGGTTTACCTGTCAAAAGTAGCGGTTTTACATCAGCAGCAATTTAGTAACATTTGTGTTAAAAATTTATTAGAAAAGTGCTTATTCAATATACTTAATAAGGTTTGCGTATTCAAATGTTATAAGTTACTGTGAAAAACTTATTTTCTACATAATTTAATAAAAATTTAACCTTTCTTTGATTTTATTGTAGAAATAAGGGATGTCTTCTTATCTAGCTTGGGATATGATGTTAAGAGGGCATATTGTGGATCTTGCCCGAGCTAGAAGACGCAGAAGGAGTCATCGTAATTTACGATTGAGTGGAATAGCTTTTCAAATGTCTAATAGGGAGTTTATAAAAACGTATAGGCTCTCAAAGGACATCACAAGAAATTTAATTGCTGAATTGCGACCATTTTTCCCTCCGACCCTCCGCAGTGATGCCATAAGCGTAGAAGATAAGGTAGGACCATTCATCTATCGTAATTTTCCATGATCCTCCATATGATAGAATTAATTCGTTACTTTTCATGTACACAAATATTTGTGTTTATGCGGGTATCGAACCCGCAAACTCTTTTTATATTTCTGCATTGCATGTTATTTTAATCAACTTTTTCTTTTAGGTGTTAACAGCTTTAGCATTTTTTGCCACGGGATCATACCAAACACTAGCAGGCCAATGTAGAGTGCACAATGTTTCCCAACCTACAGTGTGTAGGGCAATCAAGCAGGTTGTAGCAGCATTGAATCAGAACGAGATTTTAAATAAGTACATAATCTTCCCTCTGAGTCGAGCTGGCCGAGACCGATTAAAGACTGAGTAAGGATACCTACGTATTCACAAAATTTTAATGATTCATGCAAATAAAAAAAGAATTTTTGGATAATTAACTCTTAAAATTTATTTGCAGGTTTTATAGAAAATTTAAGATTCCAGGAGTTGTCGGATGCATAGATGGAACTCATATAGCAATATTTAAACTAATTGAAAATGAAGAGAGATTTATTAATCGAAAGGGTTATTATCACTCTTTAAATGTTCAGATTGTAATAGTTTGTTTAACGATTTGATGAGGTACATTGATAATATAAATTTAATAAGTGCTTGTAAAAAGTACATTATATATCCATGTTTCAGATTTGCGATTCAAACCTACAAATATCGAGTGTTGATGCTAGCCACCCTGGGTCAACACATGATAGCGTAATTTGGAATGATCACCCTCTACGCCATTACATACAAAGACAACTAACCTTGGGTGAAAGTTTTCATTTGTTAGGTTTGTCCGTTATGATACCTATAATAATATATAGTTAATTAAAAGACATTTCAAACTTAAATCTACCTATTTTATTATTGGATAGGAGACTCAGGTTATCCACTCAGATCCAGCATGATGACACCGATATTAAATGCAGCACCGGGCACACCCGAAGCATATTATTATGAGCTTCATGTTAGCGCTCGAAATTGTGTGGAACGATGTATTGGAGTTTTAAAAGCTCGATTTAGGTGAGTATGATAAATATTCTTTCCATCAATAAATAATTATGTAAACTGCAACATTTTCCTCAAAATTTATGTTTTCATTTTAAACTGAAATTAATATTTAAAACTAGTCAACTTAACAACAATAACAGAAATAAACTAAGCAAATATAAACATCCAAAAAACTAAAGGCATTACCAGTAGAAATATAGATAGATAATTATTTAAATTTTTCTGAATTTTGTATCATAAATGTAATTATTATTTAATTTTTTATATTGAGTACGCCTGGCAAGGCAAGACATGTTAAAACTAATACAATGTATTTTGTCTACCAAAGTTCTATGTAACGAATGACACACATGTTCTTACAAATAAATTATCTTTATCTTTACTTATCTTTAAATAGGCAGCATTGCAATTGCAATAAGTAAGTAGGTACCTACTTACACAACTATTCTAAATATTATATTAAGTATATCAAAAGCCAACTTCTATTTTTCTAGTTCTTTAAAATCACAGATACATTATTTAAATCAGTCTTATAACAATGAATCAAATATCAGACAATTCTAAACTAAATTTATATCTTATCTAATATTATATTTTTAAAGAAGCTATTTCAATCTTTTGTTGTAGATGCCTTTTGTCTGCTCGTGTACTCCACTATGATCCCGTCTCTGCTGCACGCATAGTGAATGCATGTTGTGTTTTGCACAACATAGCAAACCAAGCACATTTGGACATTCATCCATTGTCTCAAGAGGAATTAGCAGCAGAAATTGGTCGAAATGTTGACATGCGCGGTGTTCTTGCAGAGAGCAATAGACGTCAAAATCAAGATCTTTTTGAAGGTAGGGCGGTGCAACAATCCCTTGTAACCCGTCTGTGGGAAGAGAAATAAAGACGTAATAGGTAGTTTATTAGGGGCAGCGTAATAGTGTTTCAAAGTTAGATAATAACTAGCTGCCACCCGCAGTTTTATCCGCGTTTCCTGTTTCTGAGGGAATATCGACACAAAAAGTTTAGGTCCTTCTTAAAGGTCTAATAAGTTTTATCAAAATTGGTTCAGACAGAGATAGTTAATTTTGCATTTATATTTTTATTTAATATTATTAGGGATAATTTAAATTAAATATATATGAAACTCACACAAAAAGTCCTTTGATTTGCAAAGTTCATAATTATGGCTGCAAAATGATATTGACTGAAAAAGGTCTTTTGGTTTTATTTAAAAGACTCACCTTTATTCTCCATTAATCATCATCACTGTCGCTCGAAAATGTAGATATTACTCTACGTTTCTGAAAATTGAAGATGTCTAGTTAAAATAACTGAACCTACTTTGCAATCAGAGATACATTGATGTAACCTAATTATTTATTATTAATTTTATAATTGCATAGTCTTTGTGCGTTGCCATATCAACTCATTTACTAAACACGGTGACATACACAATATCAATA
The DNA here is from genome assembly GCA_963082485.1 of Eudonia mercurella. Classification (NCBI taxonomy): domain Eukaryota; kingdom Metazoa; phylum Arthropoda; class Insecta; order Lepidoptera; family Crambidae; genus Eudonia; species Eudonia mercurella. Next base: position 20,570 of record CAUJAO010000279.1, read on the forward strand.
CTAGAAATAAGAAAAAACTTGTAATGCCACTATTCAGACTGCAAAAGGTTCTTGGCTCTTTCTTGGGGCAAGGTATACACTACTATAATAAAATACCTAGTACTGTACAAGATTTACCATTACATAAGTTTAAAAATCATGTAAAATCTTCTTTACTTAAGAAAGGATATTATACAGTCAAAGAATATTTAGATGATAAAACAGCCTGGTTATAATAAAAAATCCACATTTTGTTTTATTTGGATCAATCATTATACTTAATATCTTAGCGCTGATATGATAGCCTTTATCAGCAGTGTCCTACAGTTTACAAACAATATTTATGTTGCGTTAAACAATCATTGAGTTCTTATTTAGAGTAGCTTGAGTGTGGCATGTGCGTCGGGTCGTTACATTCCTTAAGATATGGTTGAGTGAAGCGATGGCTGATTCATATGTCATACTCGTGAACAGGTGCCTCCTGTGGAGGCAGGTCTGCTCTTGCTTACTTATCTTATTTTATTATTATTGTACTCTATTTTATTATTACTGTATCTAACTGAATAAATGATTTTGAATTTTGAATTTTGAATTTTGAATTTTGAACCAGTTGTTGAACCAGATGTTGAACTGTAATAACTTATTATATCCTACAAATATAAAATGTAAAGGTTTGCATATTTATGACATAAAACAGCTAAGTATACCAATTTTGTTTAAATTTGGTTTACTTATTTTGTAAGTAACTATTTCATTCTCTCAAATGTTACCAATTTTTTAATAATTATTATATTATTATAATATTTTCAATAGTTATTATAATTATTTTAAATATGCATTACCTGGGTTTCAAAGGGATTTTGTTGAACACCCTGCAATGGAGTTACAACATCCCTACCAAGAATAGCTGCCACTCTATCCTCAATAGGGCTCATTGCGGTTTCCATTGAGGGTCCTCCTCCAGTTCCACTTATGCTTCTACTGATGGAGCGCAACTTAGCTTTGACCCTTCCCTTAACATCATTCCAATACTAAAACAAAATATGTAATTAATATAAAACAAAAATGTAAGTATTGATTTGTTACATGAATATTATTTCAAATAAATTTATTTTGAAAATCATACTAGAACTCGATTACAATTACTATCACAACAAAAAAGAATTATCCAAATAGATGCAGCCGTTTTGAATTGATGCACATACAAACATTTGTTATGGCAATTGATTTTTATTATTAATATAGATATGAATATAAAGTAGGTCATATAATCTATTATTTAAGGATTTTATACTAACACGACTCCATTCTTTTGGATTTCTGAATGTGCCCTCAGCATTGCAAATTGTGGCACACTCATTCCAAAGACGCGACGCCAGTGCCCGAGCTTCTTTGCTCTGTACACGACCAAGAGCTAGGTCTTTATGGGCCTCCATGAACTCTACGAGTAACTCCAACTGGCGGACAGAAGTAAATCTTCTGCTACCGGTATTCGGTTCAGCCGATAAGTCCAGAGACATTTGGATCTACGGCAGACAAGTATTTTTAAGTCAGATACACTATCAACTTAAGTTTATTTCAAACACCAATTATTAATGAAATAATTATTAAATAAATTTAATTTCAAAAAAACTTACCTACAAAGTTTTTAAGTTATCCAGAAAGAAATTCCTAAACTTTGTTTCAGCTAAACGAATAAACTTTTCAAAACTTTTCTATCTGAATGTCAAAAATTATCAGTTTTTTTTTAATAGCAAAAAGATCTAACGCTATGCAGCCATAAACTATTGTAAAAGGAGCAATGGACGAGCAACTAGCTAATCATATTATATTTTTTCCTTGTAACACTATATAGCCGTTTTTAAACCAACTGGTTGCGTTTCGTTTGCGTTTCCGTTTCATATACTAAGTTAGTAGAATACCGTTTTGTATTAAAACCGCAAACGGAACCAAACCGAACCGATGCCGATCTGTTTAGGAAAATAAATAACAGAATTAGGCAGCAGATTCACATCGCCTCACAAAGAACGGTGGTATGTTGTCGGGTCCAGGCCCTTTTTTTCCATTAAGCTGTTTTATCTTTTTTAACACTTGGGATTCGTTTAAATGTAAACTAGCAATGTAACTACTTGCTGCAGGAGCCGAATCAGTGATGCTTTTGTTATTTTTTGAGTACACGGATGAAAAGTGACTAGCAAAAAGATTGGCTATCTCTGTCCCCGACGATGCAAAGGAGCCATCTACTAGTTTCATGTTGGCAGGCAGTACCGATTGACCTTTTCGTTTGTCTTTTATGTACCGCCAAAATTTGTTAGGATCTGTGCAAATACTGGATTCAGTTTCATTCATATAGTTATTAAAGCAAATATCAATTAGTTTATGACAACGTTCTCTTAGAAGATTATGTTCATATTTGTCTCTTAAATTTTTGTATTTAGAATATTTTTTACGAAGATTTTCCTTTTCTTTCAATAACTTAATAAGATTTTTCGTAAACCAGGGGGGATATTTAGACGGTTTAAACGCTTTCATTTTAGGTACGTAGTTAGCAATAACAACGTTCAGGCTTTTGTAAAACTCTTCTACTAGTTGATTTACGTCCTTACAGTCTTCAAACACACTATGCCAGTCAGTACAAACCAGTTCCGATGTTAAAGACTCGTAGTCGGCCTTAAAGAAATTATACCTTTCACGGGCTTTAGGCGACAGATTTGCACCAGAGTTAGAAGGAAGTGCAGAAATGGTAACAAGAAGAGGGGGATGATATGCATCAAGCTTGCTTATCAAATCCAGTGGCTGTGATATATTTAAACTTTGCAAGTTGCTTAAGATTAGGTCCAGTATTCTTCCAACAGAATTCTTAATATGATTGTACTGTACGATATTGTTAATAGACATTACATCCATCAGAGCAACTCCTAGATCGTTATTATAGTTAGTGGGTACCATGTGAGCACAATCGCTTTTACAACTCCAATCAACAAAACTTAAATTAAAATCTCCAAGTACGACTACATTATCGATATGATTCATTACAATATCCAAATTTTGCAAAAAGCGCGTCAGCGTCTCAAGTTTAGGCGGTGGTGGTAAGTATACAGCACATAAAGAAAGACTCGTTAGTGAGCCATTGATTTTAACTTTAATATTAACCCAAAGATCTTCACAATTTGTTTCCCAGTTAGACATTCGGGTTGAAGATATTTTCCGAGAAACAGCAATAAGCACACCTCCACCATCCGCCTTGGAACTAGAAACGCTTGAGCGATCCCTACGGTATACTACATATCTAGAATCAATAAATTCGCGATCTGCGATATTGGAGTTCAGCCATGTCTCAGTAAAAACGATAACATCATAATTATGGATCAAAATGTTTTTCAGAACGTCGTCGGTTTTTGTTCTTATACCACGGGTATTTTGACAGTACAGAGTGAACTCTTTAATCAATAATACAACACCGTAACATTCTCTTATCATCGCTAAACTACTTAATCAGAGCTACACTATCCATGTTACGTATTAGCAATGCCTCACTGTATTCATCCTTTCGAACAAAAATTCTGCCGTTACGCACCCATGTAAACTTGTATTTACATTCCCTGGCCTTGATTCGTGCGGCGGCGTGTAGAGCTTTGTTTGTAGGAGAGAGGTGCTCCGAGACAAAGACCGGTTTACGAGGTCCATTCAAGCCAATATTTTGTGTGCTGAGTTTGTCCTTTTCGTTCTTCTTGTTAAATGCTGAGACGGAGGCGAGAAGGTTGTCACGTTGTCTAGGGGCACGAAGTTTTACAATAATTGCGCGGGGCCGGTCACTGTCTTTGCTTATCTTGGCAACGCGCGTTACATGTAGAATATCTTCAGACGACAATGGAGCATTTACGGTCTTTACTATTTGCTCAACAACGTTGTTTAAGTTTTCCTGTCTATGTTCCGGAACACCGTTGACTTCTATATTGCTATCTCTCATATTTTGTTCAACCAGATGAAGTGGATTGGTTAGATCGTTTACTGTTAAGTTTAATTTGACGTTGTTCTTTTGCAGATCATCAATTAAGGTATTCTTTTCATCCAAGATTGATTTTAAATCGTCGTATTGGCTATTAAAGAAAGTTAGTGATTCTCTTAGTTCCTTGATCTGCCCAGACACGCCCTTGATTTCAGCTGTTACAAGTTTTTTAATAGTGGACTGTAGTGCTCCCTCCAGTTCCTGCTGCAGTATGCTTCTTAGCCTAGTCTCAGTGATACAGTCGCCAACATGAGTAGACGTCCTATCTTGTGAGGGGTCGCGAGGAGACCCTGACTCCCTGTAAGTTGATTTTGATCTGAGAGTGACATTTTCATGTTGCAGGTTACGCTCTTCTGAGTTGCGGTTGGTAGCTGAGTGGACGGGAGTGTTTGTGTTTCCCACTTTGGGTTGTTTGCTGCAGCATTCAGGACAAGTCCAAGTGCGTTTGCGTTCTGAATCTTGGGCGTAATTACTGTTAAAGCGTTTCACCGAGATGTTGGCGCACTTTATATCATACTTCATTTTGCATGCTTGACATACCAAGAATTCTTGGTTTTGGATAACATTTTTACAGCCGGAACACTTGCTAAGGTTTGGGGCCATAGTGTCAATAATTTCAATAATTTAAGTAAAAAAAAAAAACAGTAGCCAAGTAAAAGCAAATGCAAAAACAAAACAAAAAAGCAAAAAAAAAAAAAAAGCAAAAACAAAAAAGCAAAAACAAAAATAAAAAATAAATAAAAATAAAACAAAAAAAAATGAAATATGAAAGATGTGCCGCTTGTGAGGTTTGAACCCAGGATCTCTGCAACTTGAGCGGCGGCCGCGGTAAGAGCCGCTTCACCGTTGCGCCAATAACGCTGTTGACAGGACCGTCGAAAATAAGGATTGGCACGCTCTTGGTAGGTACCATTCGACGAGTCGGACTTCGCTCGGATGGCCTTTCTAATTCCAAGGACACGATGACACGACACTCGTTGCACGGTTAGACATTTTGCACTTGTGATCGCTTGTTATTCACTAGTTAATAACCACTTTTTAACTGCTTTGCCTTTACTCTTCAATCATATGAATGTTTTTGTTTGAATTTAAGACGAAGGACAGGTTTGTGTGCCAAAAACGTTTAGTATTTGTGACTTTAAACTGTATTGCCGATTAAAAACGACGAGCGTGGATTACAACTAGACTGACCGCTAGGACGGTCGCGCGCGTAATATATCTTAATTAATATTAGTTGATGTTCACAAGATGTAGTCGAGAGTCGAGAGCTCAGTCGGTGTCTAAGAGTCTTCCTAGCTAGGTAGATGAAATTATAAATCGACCCGAAAGCCCTACACAACGCCCCCTTTTTTTCTGGGTCTCTTACCGCCCCCCTTTAGGCCTGCAGCGCCCACAAGGGGGCGTTATCGCCCACGTTGGGAAAGACTGGTGTAGACCAATAAATTTATTCCAATAATAATGATTAAAAAGTTTATTTGCTTTTGAAAGAAAAAACACATTTAAGGTTAAAAATAAAAACAATGTAAAGTTACTGAAAACAAAAGAAAATACTCCATGCTCATCTTTTAGTAACGGGTATGCCCCCCTCGTTTCGTTACGCACTCCTGAAGCCTGGAGTGCATGCTCTCAATCAAATGCCTGACATTTTCCATTGGAATCTCTTCCCAGGCTCTTTTAACAGCGTTGATGAGTTGCTGTTGGTTGTGGATTTCCTGATCACCGTCTCTAACTCTTCGTTTCAACTGATCCCACATGTGCTCTATTGGATTTAAGTCCGGACTGTTCGCCGGCCACGGCAAGACTTGAATTTGAGACGCTTCCAGTACAAACCGAGTCGCTTGAGCCGTGTGTGCACGAGCATTGTCTTGCATCAAGATGAATCCAGGACCCGCTCGCTGGGCAAATGGGATCACATGTGGTCTGACGGCTTCCTCAATATACCGCTGAGCAGTAACAGTACCCTCATTTAAAATAGCGAGCTCAGTTTTGCCGTGTAAGCTTATCCCGCCCCAAATCATTACATTTGGACCACCAAAACGATCGACTTCATGGATGCAGGCTTCTGAAAATCTCTCGCCGTGTCTTCTCCATACTCTAATACGCCGATCGTCGTTAAAAAATTTAACTTTGCATTCGTCTGTGAAGAGCACCATGCCCCATTGGTTTATGTCCCAGTCCAAATGGTGACGGGAAAATCTTAAACGATTTGCACGATGATTTCTGGTTAATGGAATACGGACAACTCGCCTTCTTGATGCCTGCTGGTCTTCATGCAATCGATTACGAATAGTTTGGTCACTGACACGAGTACCCGTTGTGAGCCGTAAACGATTTTGCAGCTTGCGGGCCGTCGTTGTGCGATCTCGGCGCGCACTTAATCGAATGTAACGATCCTCTTGAGCTGTTGTAATGCGAACTCTGCCCGAACCAGGTCTTCTTCTGACACTGCCGGTCTCTTGGAAACGATTCCATAGATTTTGAATAGCTCTTCGAGAAAATCCCAATTGCAAACCCACAGATCGCTGCGAATGACCTTCTTCAATCATTGTAACGGCTCTGGTTGCTGTCAGCGAGTCCATATGACGCCTGCGTGCTTGTGGCATATTGCAAAAGATGTTTCTGACTCGAGATATCAATGAACTCTGATAATTTCTAATAAACCAAGAAGCTAAGGAAAGCAAAACGCCAAAGAAAATGCAATCAAAATTTTCAAAAATAATTTTAAATCAAATTTTATTTAAAATTGTTGCCAGCATTAGATGAATACTACAATATTAAAAAGTTTAGGTATCAAAGAGTTTGTATACTCAATATTTTACTACTTTCAATATGTAAGTGTTTAATAATTTACACCAAAATGAAAAAAAGAATAAGAATAATAAAGATATTTACTCCATTTCACATCTTAAAGCACAAAAACGTTACTAACTATTAAATAAAAAAACTGAGACGCCAATATGTCTTTGTCCCGCGTAAAACTGCGTTTCCGATGCTTGCAGTTGACTACTTGTTTTCTATGGGTCAAGCAATATCACGCCATATTTTTGTTTTGCATCATTCTGAGCGTTAGACCTGGCCCCAAACTGTGCGTGGAAAGGACGGCGCATACGCAAGTTTAATCTCGTTCCCGAGGTAAGTTTTTCGTGAAATGTGTTTTGGTCACCGTGTGCGGTCAGCTCGGTGGCACGTTTTATATAATAAAGATAGTGATGTATTGTGTCATCAAGTAAGTATGTTGTAGATAATTGCCTCGATATTACAACCTGTAAATGTCTACTAAATTAAATAGGTAGTTGGGTAATTAAAATGAAAAAATCCATTTTGTCGTCATTACGGTGGCGTCATTGCGGTGGCGTAGTGGACCACCGGAATGACGAATGAGCCACCGTAATGAAAAATACCTGTATAATCAATACTATATACTCTTTAAATACATAAAGTTTCAATATTTAATATTAATTTTATCCTAAAATACAATATTATGTATATGTGACTTAGTTTGCTAGATAACGGTGTATGTAGTGTCTAGTCTAAGCAAATTTTGTACCGCAGTCACACTGCCTCAGTCTTCATAGTATTATTACTTTGTTCAATGTATTAAATCAAAAATGGGAAAACACGTCAAAGTAGAGAAGAACGGCTGGAGAAAAAGAGGATTGCGGAACGGAAAAGAAAGGCAAAATTAAAAAATAATCCTGAACAAAAAAAGAAGACATGGATAGGTATCACAAAAAAAGGCACAGAATTTTTTTATTTTGACCTACCAAAAGCGTGCGTAGAACCAATACCAATGCAACCTCTCATAGCCCTGAATAATCCATCTGCACACAAAGAAACAAGCCTTCCAGCTGCACAAAGGAGTAACAATAGACATGCCAACGTCTCCGACAATTTGGTCATAGATTCAGATGATAGTTTCGATGAAAATTGAAAAGATAGATTAGGTGAAAATTTCAAATTATGAAATTAATATAACTCCATCTACTTCAAATGCATTACTTTCTACACTGAATAAAAAGTCGTACTTATTTCAATTCGGACTCTGATGATGAAAAATTTTTTTAAGTATTTATAAAGTTATAGCAAGACTGCTGAATTAAGGCTGATTATACGTGTGATCTCAGTAGTCATAAATTTTTTATGTTATATAGAGAAATAGTTTCGTTGTGTTTGTATAAGATTTTTTGTATTATCTTTTCAAATTTTTTTGTTGTTTATTCTAAATGCTCAATTATTATTACATAACTTTAACTATAAGGTAAGAATATGAAGCCTAACTTAACCTATTAAGACATAGTACTAGTTTTTTATATTATGTTACTGTGTCATCAATGTTTCTGGTACCCAAATAGTTGATTACTAAAAAAATAAATCATACAAGTACATTACTGCATTTTTATTTGCATTATATGAAAATTTGCCATCAAAATCAGTCATTTCAGTGGCTTTTATTATCATTGCGGTGGCTCAAATTAAAAAAAACAAAAATTCTCCGAAAGTACTGTGTTCTAAAGGGTGCCTCACAAATTATTAGATTCACAGCATTTTAATCTATAATCTAGCGCATTTGGTTTGGGTGAAATGTGAAAAAATAAATTCGCCACCGCAATGACGGAAAAAAGTCCGCTCTGAAAATTTACCCATATAATAAATAGTCCAACCAAAGAAGTCGGTCACTATATGATTTTAGAGAAAAAGTGATTGAATCGTTTTTGCCTGAAATAAATACAGCTCAACTGCAAAACACATTGCAGAGACGTGTAGACGCGAATATTCAGAAATATCGGCTGACTAAAATTGAAAAATCCCAAAATCACCAATCCGCACTGGGCCCGCGTGGTGGTTCATGGCCCGTTCTCCCTATCCATCCATAGGGAAAGCTTGTGCTCCAGCAGTGGGGACATAAATGAGCTGATGATGATGATGATGAAAATTTAAATAGTCATACTACGATCATTAGCCACTGGTAAAACTACAAACGCCGTAGCGAGAAAGGATTGTAGAAACTGTTATAAAAACAAAAAAAGAGTAAACACTACCATAGAATGCAAGAACTGTCCTGGTAATCCTCCCCTATGTTTTGATTGTTTGTTTGACTTACATTATTGTACTCCCAAGTAAATTTACAATTTCTTGTGTGTCATTATTTTGTGGAAGTGTTGTGCCATTTTGAAACCAAAATTGTTATGTAACTTTAGTTCCTATAGATGTTGATTTTGCTAAAATGCTAAAATGTATGAGTAATTAAGGTGATTATGTTGAAAGACTGATAATAAAAAATATAATGAATATATGTAAAGAAAACTATAATTTTCTTTAATTCAAATTCTCCGGCGCAACTAACGTCACCGAGCCGCACTATAAAAATAATTCGTAGTCTATGAAAATGCAAAAGATATAACCAAAAAAGCGTCACGTCATTGTCGTGTGAAAAAAAATTGTAAATTAATTAAATAGGTACTGTAACACCCCACTGGGTCGTTACTTAAGGTACCGGGGGTTTATTCAATAAAAAGGCTTCCAAAGCTCAAGATATTATATTATTTCAATATTAACAACATTAACAATCAATCGACGTTGCGACCAACCGAGTCCGCGATGTTCTTCTTTTTTCTTCCATCTCTTTTTATTCTACAACGTTTGAATTCAGGCCACGGCGGCTGCCAGTCAGTATGCCCGAGCAAGGAGTCTCGGTTACTACAGTACCATTGTTGAGTAGTTGCACAGAAGGATATTGTAATTTTGATTAAGAAACTGACACCGTGTTTAATAACATTAAATATTGTTTCTTTTTTTACAGGTATGTACGGTTTTGTTACTGAAAACTTTTATTTCATGTGAATCTTAGTGTACATGTAAAAAAAACACAATAAATCTTTTCTTACAGAGAAACTCAATTGAGTTTGATTGACGCTGTCGCCTAAATCACTAGCATATTATTGGAAATCTTATAAAACGACATTTATTGTCACATAATGGAGAAGTTGAAATTTACTTTTCAAGTTAAATCAACAGTGGACGGAAAGTCAAACTTTATCGGTTTTCCTTATTCCTGAAGAGCATCAATCAATATCACTTCACAAACATATTCTAGCCACGAAAACCTATGTTACATTGAAAAGTACATTAAAAAAGATATCAAACTAGAAATATTTGGATAAAATCGACACAGGATATATAACAAATATATGTTGATGAGGCTAGCAACATGATTTTTCTGGACCAATTTCTAAAGGAAACTACGCAAGAACAATTGCCTATTGCGAGTAAAACATCTTCAAAAGATCCTATAGTGAAAATTTTGGAAAAATTTGTTGAAGATAAACAGAATGAAGAAAAAAAAGTATGAAAAAGTTAACTGAGAGATTTGTGATTGAAAAATTTAACGTAAAAATTCAAGTGCATATCAGTGGATGGAAGTATTTGAAAAATAATGTGCAAGGTTTGATATCGTTAAAGAGGAAGATAAAATTGAAATTTTCAGACTATTTCTAAAAAAAACATGCATTGATTGGTATTCTTCCATGATGATCAAGTTTGGTTTACATTCCGAGTGGTCGGAATGGAAATCAAGTTTTGTGCAAACCTATACCAGTGAAGGTTGGACTTCCAGCAAGTATGCGCTATCTTTCAAGTATCAATCAGGGTCTTTATTAGAATATGCAGTTGAAAAAGAACTTTTACTAGAAGTAAGAAAAACAATGGATGAATTGACCCTAATCGATATAATTGCAGCCGGCTTACCAGATTTTATAACAGATAGAACGTTTGAACATTTATTGCAACTTCGCAGCAATCTGTTTCTCGTACTATTAAAGGTGTGACGGCAGCTCTTAACCATCCAATAGTGCAAAATAAATGGATTAAGTTTCCTCAAACTCGAGGTGCTATCAAAAAGAGGTAACACTTATGACAAATACCTGATTATTATGAAACTTATTTATAATGTTACTGAAGTTTTTTTATATTAGATATAATGCCTTGTTTTTATAAGTGGTACCATACTTTTCCTTATGTTCCTAGGTTTTATGAAAAATTTCATATACGAGTACCATCGGTTATAGGATGTATCGATGGTACTCATGTAGCCATAGTTAGACCGGCGGAAAATGAAGAGAGATTTTTTTATCGCAAACATTTCCATTCAAGAAATGTTCTGATTGTAAGGCAATACTTTTTATTAATATTTAATTGTAGTTCATGTAATATCAAGCTATTTAAATGCCCTTCTTTTACATATTTTCAGATAAGTGATGCAGATTTAAGAATTCTGTCAGTAGATGCTTCCTTTGGAGGAGCATCACATGACAGTTTTGTCTGGAATCAGCATCCAGCGAAACGGCATTTAATTGAATTAAACAATTATGGAGAAAATATGCTTTTACTAGGCAAGTTAATGCTGTAAATAAGTAGTCGGATGAATTTTATTCTTTCTGATTGTAAATTTCATTTAACTAGTTTTATTTTACTTTTCAGGTGATTCTGGATATGCCCAGAGGGAATATACACTCATAGTTAATGCTCCTGAAGGCTTCTCAGAACATTATTACACCAAGTTGCACTGCTCTGCACGAAATACAGAGGAACGTGCTATTGGTGTTCTAAAAAATAAATGGCGATGCTTACTCAGGCATAGGGTGCTACATTATCATCCTGATGTAGCAGCAAAAATTATCAATGCATGTTGTGTCTAACACAACATGTATATCAATAGAGTTAGTGTTGATCTTGTGGAGAATACAGCAGAGTATGATAATGAACACCCGGCTGTCACTTCTCAAGAATCAACTAGCAGCACAGCTGCTGAACTAAGACGGGGCATCGAAAAGTGAAATGTTTCAGTTCAGCAGGTGTGGTCGAGTAGAAGGTAGGTAAAATAGTATGTGTTGATGACGAATGTTTGGTTAAACAAAAAATAATTCCTTCTTCAATAGCTCGTTTACTTTTCTTGAATGCGTTACAATTTGAAAATATTAAATATTATAAAAATGATGTAGGTAGGGTATGTATCGTGACGCGTGCGAATTGCCAATATGCGGTGGCGCGCGGATCAGGTCGTCCATCCCCCGTGTCCTCTGTGACGTCACCCGCTAGTGTTGTGGTAGACGCGTAGACATGCCACCCGCCTTGGAGTAGCAGCCTCCAATAGATAAGCGAGAGCGGAAGAAGCGAGGACATCGAAGCGTGTTTGTGGATTCAATCTTCGTTTAGCAGCGGACATAGCTTTTGGTAACTTCTCTTTATGACTCCGTTTCTCGTTTTAATCTCCGCTACTCGTGCCAGTCCGTCGTTTCCAGGGAAAGTGTGCGTTGTTCTCCCGAGCCACCATTGTAGGAGTGGCAGGTCATCCTCCTTTACGAGCACCAGAGTGTTAGGTGTTAAAGTATCTTGGTTTTTCTGCCACTTAGTCCTGGTCTGTAGTTCCCCGACGTACTCCTTTGTCCAGCGACGCCAGAAAGCTTGACGAATTTGTTGGACGCGCTCATAGCGATTTAAATGTGATGTCGATGCAGCCGTAAGGTCGGTGAGGCAGGTGCAACAAGCGGCCGGCCAATCAGGAAGTGAGCTGGAGTGAGTAGAAGTAGGTCGTTGGGATCGAATGACATGGGATACATTTGTGCCAATAGTCTGAAATACTCCTCATAAGTGAGGTTCACGGTCCCTAGCCGACGGAGATGGTGCTTGAGATTTATTTATTTCCTCAGGTGAGAGCGGACCATTGCTACACTTTGTCTTATCTTTAAGGCTAGGTATTCCTGTCAAAGTAGGCATTTAGCGATGTCTCGGCCGCGTTTCGCGCGGACGTAGCGGTAGTGAACTCGCATGACACCGCCCGCCCGCTCGCCACCGATACAGTATAGAAATAAGCAGTAGGGTAATTTTATTATAATAAAATAAAAAAAAATAAAAATCTTTATTGCAGTAAAATACATGTTTTTACATTAAGTTGTTTTGGAGGTCTTCTTTTTGGTATGGAAATACCTGTAACAAAAGACCTCACTCTTCCATAGCCAGTATTTTTACTTAAATTATAAGTATTATTTAGGTATCTTACAAATTTAAAACAAGAGACAGATTTTATAGGTAAATAAAGTTTAGTACATTTAACCTTAAAACGAATAGCAATAATGTGTTGTGTGTGTTTGTGTGAGTTAGTGAGTTTGTGTGTGAGTGTGCATGTGTGTGTGTGTGTGTGTGTTAGTGTGTGTGTGTGTTAGTGTGTGTGTGTGTGTGTGTGTGTGAATCCCTTGCGTGTGTGTGCGAGTCCATGTATGTGTTTATGCGAGCGTTTATTTATGTGAGAGAGAAAGAGAGGAGGTACATCTCTTAAACTATTATTTGATCTTACCCCATAATTGATAAGTATTTAATTATTGATTATTATTTTATTTTATTTTAATTTATTATAGCAGTTATGATTTGATATGTTGAGTTTATATATTAATTTAGTTTTAATTAACAATTTAATAGGAAACGGGCTAAAAACCTTTAAACCAATGGCTGAAGTAACTTCTCAGTTTCGTCGTAGGACAGGTTCCTCAACCATGACGTCAGAGTGCTTTTACAATTGTATAAGGTACTTTGAATAAGTGCAATATTTTTGTTAATCTTATTATAAAGAAAATCACCAAGCGATGCACATTGGCGACTTGCAAAGGTTGTTTTTACGCTTTTCCTTGCGATGACAATGTTTCTTCTTCTTTTACTAAGTGTCTCTGGCTTATAAGGCATAGTTTTGTGTATCCTGAGGACAGTATTTAGAACAAAAAGTTGACGAACTGTTAAAATTCCACTCTCTTTGTACAGCACATCTGTGGGAGCACGAAACGGTTTAAAGAACATTGTCTTTAGGATAGCACGTTGACCTCTTTCTACGTCCAGAAACTTTGTCTTAGAGGCACCACCCCATATCGGAATACAATAAACTATAATAGATTGTACTAAGGCAGTATATATCTGTTTAAGTAAACTAACAGAGCACAAGTGTCTCAGCGTTTTAAAGATCCAAGTTAGTTTTCTAATACGTTCAGTCACAAGTTCGATTTGATTGTGCCAACACAGCCGTTGATCCAGTATGACACCAAGGTATTTAGTTTTAGATACCCTTTCGATGTTGGGACATGTACGACAGCAGTATCCACCGGCAACGTTAGGATTGCTACATTCGTGGATTTTAATGCTGTAATTGAAACTAGGTTGGCTGCTGTTTTTTATGGAAAAGCAAATGTAATTTGTCTTTTGTGTGTTTAGCGTGAGCAGGTTTAATCTTAACCACAATGCAATCTTAGCCAGTCCCAATTCAGCATCTCTTTGGACGGCTTCCCAGCTATCGCCAACAAACACCACTGCAGTGTCGTCGGCGTAAGAGAAAATGCGTGCACCACCTGCTCTCAATTCACACAGATCATTTATGTAGATTAAGAACAAGGTGGGCCCGAGTACGCTACCTTGTGGTACACCAAAAGATACAGAGGTGTCACTACTAATATGATCTCCTATCTTTACTTTTTGTGATCGCTCTGACAAGTAACTCTTAAATATTTTCAGGGGTACCCCTCTTACTCCTATGTGTTCCAGTTTCCTAATAAGAATAGGGAAAGATACCGTGTCAAAGGCTTTTTTTAGGTCAAGGAAGGCAGTAAGACATTTGTTCCCTTTGTCCAGTTTTTCAGTAATAAGGGAGGTTATAGCTGCAACTGCATCTTCTGTTGATTTACCCTGTCTGAAACCATATTGGGAATCAGATAATATGTGGTATTTGTCCAAATAACTGAGGAGTCTTTTATTTAAGAGTTTTTCTAATATTTTAGAAATTGAAGGCAAGACTGAGATTGGCCTATAGTTGGTTATTTCATCTTTAGCCCCATTCTTATACACTGGTGTGATAATGGACTGTTTCAACAATGTTGGAAACACACCCCTTGTGAAGCACAAATTAGCCAAATGAACAATTACAGGGACAATTATGTTTCTAGCCAGTTTTAGAAAGCTATTGGGTACATTGTCCCAACCCGGAGCACTGTTATGTTTAAGATTCATAATTATATCGTGTACCTCTACTGGGTCCGCCTCCAACAGAACAAAAGATGTTAAATTAGGACAAGTTAATAAGGGGTTATTGATATCTACATTGTGCGTCTTCATGATATTACTCGCAAGCCGCTCACCCACGTGTGCGAAGAAACTATTTGCATTGTTCACAGCTTCCGCTGGAGAAGACTCAGCTTCCAAAAGTTTTGTATTATCTGATTTAGAGCCCTTAATGTGAGTTATGTTTTTAATATTATGCCACAGAGTTTTACTGTTTTTTGTCGACTTAGCCAATTTCTCTCTTTCATATTTTCTTTTAACTTTTTTTAAAATTTTAGTACAATAGAGCCTATATCTCTTAAAAGTAAGTTTTAAATTGACGTTTTGTGGGTCTTTTTTTAGGTCTTGCTGTAACTTATTTCTGTTTCTTATGCACCTTAACAGACCAGGTGTCATCCAGGGCTTCAGTGTCCGATTCTTTTTCGCTATGGTGGTAGTGTAAGTATTT
This sequence comes from Eudonia mercurella, assembly GCA_963082485.1. Taxonomy (NCBI): domain Eukaryota; kingdom Metazoa; phylum Arthropoda; class Insecta; order Lepidoptera; family Crambidae; genus Eudonia; species Eudonia mercurella. The sequence goes on from CAUJAO010000279.1 coordinate 36,097, forward strand.
TCTTGTAATGCTTCGGTGATATTGTTAATAAGGGAATATATAATAGCGTTTGGATCATCAGACATCAAAAGATCCCCTATGTTCCTATCTGCCAAGATTTTTAGTGCTTTATCAAAGTCTGTAATAGTTTTTGTTTTAGAACATCTATGTGTTAGTTTGATTTTAGAAAGATTAAGGAATATCGGTCACAGTTGTTTTTAAGACCGCTATTTGAGCACTTACCTTGTCTTTTTTTATCTTTAACATAAAATGATCCAAACAATTATTTACGCGGGTCGGGAATGAGTGCCCAGTTAGAAGTCCATTTAGGCTTAACATAGATAAATAGTTATGTCTATTATTCCGTTCGTAAGTTATTTCATTCTCAGTTGGTATTAGGTTTATATTTATATCCCCAGTTAATATTATACAGTCATAGGAACTAATAGTTTCCAGATATGAGTTAAGGGAGTTAATAAACCTATCAGCATTAGTGTTAGATGGTGAGCGGTAAGCACCTAAGATAATACTATTATTAATTTTGATTTCAAGGCAAGATGCATCACTTAAAATTATTTCCTTTACATACGATTTGATATTATTAGTGACATAAGCCACTACCCCATCATTTTTGTTAATATGATTTGTAGTATGAAATGTAGTATAATTTTGTAGATTAGGAATTGGCTTATCGAGGTTAAGTTGGCTTTCAGTTAAAATAAGTATATCTGGGGCATATTTTATACTACTTAGAGTTACTTGTAAATCGTCAAAATTGCTATTATACACACTTCTTATATTTTGGCAGAAAATTTTTTTATCTCGTTTTTGAACTTGTATGTGTTTATTTAATTCATTAATATCGCAATGGTAGGCCCGAGCGATATTGGCCTTGTCTATTTCTTTTAGAGTGGTAAGTTGATTATTCATTTATTGATGAGATGAAAGTATCAAGTATTATTACTAGCCCGTGGCTGCTTGCATATGATTTGGGTAAGTATAAAATAATATAAGATGTGAAGTTGGGTAAGTATGTGAGAGAGTGTCTTTGAAGTTTGACTGCTGTTTGTGAATTAGAGTGTAATTGTTGTGTGTTAGGGGTGAAAGTGGTATAGGGTAAGAGTGGGGGAGGGTATCTTATAAATAAGGTTATTGTATGTGTATTGTTGCATGTTTGTTGTATTGTTGGGGTGTATGCGTAATAGTGTAAAAGTGTGAGAGAGTGACTTAAAAATTTGTTTGTTGCTTTTGAATTGGTTCGTGTTTGATGTAAGTTAGTGGTGGAAAATGGAGTGCAAGTGATATTATTGTGCTTTTGTGGTATTTTAGTGGTTTTACAGTTTTGTAATTCGGTAGTTATTTTAAAAACTAAGAATAAAGAAAGCATAAATAGAAGGTCCATAGGGGACCAGTTATATCGATTGAGAGCGTATGAGAAGTGGTATTCCAGTCATGATTCTTGCGTTAATTGATGAATTTGTGCTTCAGACTTGACAGTTATAATTGGAGAATGTTCATTCTTCCTTATATATATCTTTCCGTAAGCCGTCCAGCAGAATGTGTATCTTTTGGCTTTAACAAGATCTCGCGCTAGGAAATAAAGGCGTGATCCCTTTGCAGTTAGCTGCTCCGACAAAAAGATAGGTGTATCCTCGTTGGTTTTAAATCCGCAATGTTTGGCACATAATTTGCTCTTATGTCTATTGTTAAAGCCTTTGCACAACTTCAATAAATCAGTCTTTACGAGAGTAGATGACATTTCCACTATGATTGGGGTGTTGAGTGATCCTTCCTTTCTACTTCTCACTCTGTATATGTCCCCAATGTCCTTTTTCTCCAGTTCGCAACCCACAGTTTTAGACAAGCAAAGTATAGCATTGATCAGGTCTTCTTTAGTTTCCCCGTTTAATTTAGGTACATTTTTTAATTCCAAATTCGCTTTGCGAGAAGACATCTGCATATCTTCTATTTTAGTCTCCAACAATGTTATGTGTTCCCTGTCAACTTTAGCTTGATTTTCTAATTTCTCGATCTTACATTTAAATTCTTCATTTTGGGCAACAAGAAAAGCCATTGAGCTCTCAATTTTTACATTTGTTTGCTGTAGTTCAGTTAGTATCAATCCTATTTTTGAGATTTCCTGTTGTTGTGGGGTCAAAAAAGCAGACAACAAGTTCTTCATTTCGTCCTTAAGTACGCTTACTTCAGAGATTTCCTCATTATCCCTTCTCCTTTTTGCCCGAGAAAAAACAAAATTTGGCGGGGTTTTTTCAAAATTCTCCTTTTGACATAAGTCAGATTCTGAGAGTGATTTGTCCATTGGGTTGTTTGCCATATTATTAAAGCAGCAGAAAGTGTTGAGTATTATTTCATACACAGATAAATAACTTAATATTCAAGACAGAATCACAGTTAGCAGGCGGTAATGAGTGTGAAGGAGGTCGAGATAAACTCTTTTTGAACCTGGTGTCAATATGCGTAACTACCAAACGGGCTCCAGAGTTACCAGGCGCGCAGCGGTCGCGAGAGTTTGAATGAGACTTGCTTAATATGTTTGTGTGCGTTAGGTTGCGCAGTAGCGGGCGCGCGGGGATGACTGGGCCAAGATTGCTTGTAGCGATGCAAGTAAACATATGTTTGTCTCACCTATTCAGATGCGCTATTTCACTCCGCAGGCAATAGCAGTAGTTCTTCCGATTGCAGGTTGTTTTAGGCGTTGTAAAAGCGTCCAAAAGTACCAGGGTGATAGAAGCGTAGTGGCGGTATCGTTCCGATGCAGTAACGAGAGGTGGCCGTAACGCAGTTCGTAGCAGCCTGCTACGACAAATACCTGTAGGTCAGCTACGACGTGTGGTAGGTGAAGCGGAGCGGGGACTGGCTACGGCGAGTTATATCGATGTAACTTGACAGCGTAGCGTAACCTCCTGTTCTGTTATGCACTCCTAATTTATTCGCCGAATTAACTTGATTAAATTTAGATTAAATTAAATAAATAAAAAAAAATAAAGAAGTAGTCTTCGCGCACGTGCACTCAGAAAGCGATCCGGGGAGGAAGAAGAGGAATTATGCTTTAGAAGTGCATTTTTATGATCAAACTTTGTTTAGTAGTGATAAAGTAGAGTTACGAGTTTCGTAAACACAATTGACAAACAATCCCAGATTATATCCATCAATGGATATACGCAATGGATAGTGGGGGATCTACCCGCGCATTCAACCACAGTTGCTTGCAGCGCGTTGACTCGTACGTAGTAAACACACGTAAATGGATAATGTCGTCTTACAAATATTGTATTGTGCAACGATGCGAAAATACAAGTGTTGCTACGCCGGACAAATTGTTTTTTTGTGTTCCAAAAGACCCAAAAGGATTTCTTAACAGTCGGAATACAACAATGCTTTTAACATTTTTATTATGGCGCCGGTATTAGATAAGATGGTGGTAGCTAGCCAGGCGAACTTAACAAGCCCAACCACCAAACAAATCAAGAACGCGCCGCTGATAGGAATCGAACTCGGGACATTGGGTCTAAGTTCGGAGGCTTAGCCACTAGACCACAGAGGCGGTTAAATGTTTATTATTTGTTTGTTACTCAATCACGTGGAACCGGCTGAACAGATTTAGATGAAATTTTGCACATAGATAGACCCGGATAGGACTATTTTTATTTACTTACAAAATATTCAGCTAACACGCACAGATGATAAATCAATAAATCAAAAAACGTTTAAAACACAAACACAAAACATGAAACATATCAAAATATAAAACAAAAAAAACGATTTTTTTTACTTTAGTTTAGTAGGTAGGTACCTACTTATTAATGTGTCTGCGAAAAAGTACAGCATCTTAGAACTTATTTAAAAAACTAAAATCCAGGCGGACTTAACAAGCCCTACTATCAGCCAAACCGAGTAGGTACACAAATATGTACCTCCTGCTAGGAATCGAACCCGGGACCTCTGGGTGTAAGACCGGTGGCTTAGCCACTAGACTACAGAAGCGGTTAAAATTTAATAAAAAGCTTGTTTTAAATTTTTTTTCACTTTTAACTTTTTAACATGTAAGTACCTACAGTCTAGGAGTTCCTCTGACCTCCTTTCAGTTTCATCATCAGATCTTGGGCACCAGACAAGGTTAGTTTTTATCAAGACAAATAAAATAAGCACAAATACGGCGGGGTTACCTTGTTTCATTGCAAAGTTCCTAGTTAGCTCAGTAAGTGAAATGTGAATTTCTTATGAGTTAAATAAAACTCTATAACCTCAGTTCCTATGATCACCTTCCGACTGCATCATCAGACCAGTTCCATGATGCCATATTATTGAATTGCTATCGAAATTGCGTAGATATACCAAGTTTCATCTCGATCGGTCCTCGGGAAGTGATCCAAAGATCCTTGCCCGATTTGACCCGTACATACGGTCGCACGAGTCCGCACGACTTATGTACTGTGACATCATCGTGAGTGGCAAGCAGGCGCGCGCGTTTCAAAATAGCCGTTCAGAAAAACATTAATCATTTCTTGACGGATTTTAATATTTTAAGAATAAAATGCTTAGTAGTTGATTGCGCATACGATGTATATAGTAAAAATCAGATTTGCTATTATGTGATTGATCCTCATTTCCGGCATTAAACATTTCATGTAAAATTGGACCAACTTTGGCTCCATTTGCGTTTTCCAGAAATTATCGTCCCTTTCGATGCGTTTTGTAAGCAAAGGTTCATTTTCTCCAGCCCAGATTTCTAGCAGACAGAGTCGTCTTTCAGTAACGTGAAGCTGCCCTTGTATTTGATAGAACCAATTAGAATGGGTAGTTGGTAAAAAAATTTTTGGACCATTCAAAAGCACTTTTCTAAAGTTTATTTGAATAAAAAATATTTGACTTTGACTTTGACTAAAGAAGCATCGAAAATAGTTACACGCATTCACAGTACATTTTATACGAATTTTAAAAATTAATTAAAAATATTCAAACGTAACTCCGGCAGCCGAAATTGTATTAGGGGATCTTAGACGAGCTTCCTTGAGCCCCCTACGCATTCAGTTTTCTCAGATTCAGGCGACTTATTTCTAAATCCAACCCGGCAGAGGTACCGATATAGACAAAATATGAATTATCAAAAATCGTAGCGATACGATCTTCAGTACATAGTCATACTGATATTCTTATACTATCGAATTATAACCATAATATAAGTTTTAGACATGAATGCATGAATCTTTGTAAGCGTTTATTGTTTATTGCCCATTATGAATAACTTGCAATAGTTATATAATTTTTTACGACAAAAACGGATTGATTGGCAGTCACGGAAAAAACTGACACAGGTCCGTCGTCCGTAAGCGCCCGAGCGCGACTGATCGGGCCTGCCGAGCAGCCGTACTCGCGCATTTCGTAGATATTTAAACATAGTAAATAAGACAATCATTTTATCAAGTCAAACTCTGCGAATTCCCCTGCGAAATATTATTGTCTTCAATTGAGTACAAAAAATAAATGGAAAATATCAGTAGTTTAGTCATCATATTGAAAAAACATTACAAAAAGGGGTAACTTTGGGATTTTTTTTAATCGAGTGAAGTTCATTGGATCATGTAACTGAATGCGACTTCCACTAGATTAGATCCTTAACTAATACATACTTTTTTCCAGAATTTAAAACCTTGTTTTCTATGTCTCAGATTGTTTGAAAAAACTCAATAGCGCGGCCTCTGCAGGAATACCTAGCCTTAATGCGTGAATTGTAAATAAATCGTAACACATAGCCTACTGCACGTCTCATACGATTCCAGTTCGAAAAACGTTCAAAAGGAAAATTACTAATTTGATCTGATTTATATACTAATGACATTGTATGTGATTTTAGTTCAGGTAAATTACTTATATCATCCGAACCTGTCACCAAATCGTCTACGAAAAAATCTTCGTTAATTACGCGTTTAACTAGGTCATCGTCGCATTCGAATGCCAGCTGTTTGATGCATCGAATGCTTAGATAAAGCGCGGACGCCGTACCGTAGGTTACGGTGTTAAATTGGTATACACCAAGCTCGTCTGTTTTATTTTCACGCCACAGAATTAATTGAAGATTTCTTTGATCAGAATGAATATACATTTGTCGGTGAAATTGCTTAATATCAGCACATGCGACATATTTAAATTGACGAAAACGCAGCAGTATGGAGAAAATATCATTTTGTAAACACGGACCGACTAATTGGATGTCGTTGAGCGACTTACCTAACGTCGCTTTCGCACTAGCATCGAACACCACCCGCAATTTGGTGGTGACGCTGTGTTCTCTTAAAACGCCATGATGAGGTAAAAAATAATTAGAGAATGAACATTCCTTAACACGGCTCATATGCCCTAAATTTAAATATTCATTCATAATACAACTTGCGATATGTAGGTGAACTGCGGTCAATCTTACGTTCAAGCGCGAGGAATCGGTTCTGCGCGAGCGCATAAGAATCACCCAGTGTGTCACTGGACTCAGCCATTGGAATGCGAACGCAGAATCGACCAGCCCCCCAATTCTGCTATTTATTTTTTGCTGAAACGCATCTGAAACGCTTTAGTTACACCATTTTCGTATTCTGCTAGCTAAACGCTACAGAAACGCAACCAAACCGCAACGTTGTAGTATTCTACTAACAAAAACGTGACGCGAACCATTTGGTTCAACCAATGCTCGGTATTCTACTAACCATTTCATCTTCGTGACGGCCGAAACGTTACGATACCGCTTTGGTTCACCTGTCAAAAGTAGCGGTTTTACATCAGCGGCAATTTAGTAACATTTGTGTTAAAAAATTATTAGAAAAGTGCTGTTTTATCACAATTTAAGTGCTTATTCAATATACTTAATAAGGTTTGCGTATTCAAATGTTATAAGTTACTGTAAAAAACTTATTTTCTACAAAATTTAATTACAATTTAAGCTTTCTTTGATTTTTGTAGAAATAAGTTTTTTTTAAAATACATATAAATATTGTTTTAATATTCTAGAGGCAGAACACAAATTTTGTTAATAGACCTACGCGACATACCTGAAGGGGTTTTCACTTCAACAACCCTTACCTTTTGATCAGGACCTTCGAAAACTTTTGCAACTCTGGCTAGTAGCCATTTAAGAGGTGGTGAATTTATGTCTTTTAAAAGCACTAAGCTGCCTTCCTTGACGTTGGGTTGACCATGCTGCCATTTGGGTCTATTATTTAGTTGTGTCAAATATTGTTTGTGCCAAGTATTCCAAAAATGTTGTTTTATCTGTGTACACCGTCTCCAAAAACGGAGCCTATTGACGGGAACAGAAGTGATATCAGGCTCAGGAATAGCATTGACTGGCCTGCCAATTAAAAAGTGAACAGGAGTTAGGCAAGATAAGTCAGAAGGATCACTTGACATCGGGGTCAACGGTCTGGAATTTAATATACTTTCTATGCAAATTATTATTGTACTAAATTCTTCGTAAGTTAAAACATTCAGCCCTATTATCCTTTTGAAATGGTATTTGGCACTTTTGACCGCTGCTTCCCATAACCCTCCAAAGGTGGGGGAATAACTTGGTATATATTTGAATTGTATGCCTTTTGAAGTAGCAAAATCAGTGATTATATTTTGATGCTGCGTGGAGTTGTGCAGTTTGTACAGCTCATTTAAAATGTTATTAGCTCCTTTAAAAGTTTTTGCATTGTCGCAATAAATTGTGCTCGGTAAACCGCGCCTGGCAATGAACCTCTTTAACGCAGCTAAGAAACAGTGTGAAGTCATGTCTGAAACTAACTCCAAGTGGATCGCCTTAGTCACAAAGCATGTCATAACAACAACATAACCTTTGGAGACGTAGCTTCGTCTAATACTGGACTGTTTAATTTGAAACGGGCCGCAATAGTCAATACCAACGATGCTGAAAGTGTGTGCTTGATTTACTCGATCAGAAGGTAATGATCCCATCAGCTGAGAGGCAGCCTCTGCTTTGAAGCGAAAACATTTTATACATTTGCTTAAAATTCGTTTAACTTCTCTATTACAATTTATAATCCAATATCTTTGGGACAGACCATACATTGTCATTTTCAAGCCAGCATGCAACAGGGCTAAGTGCTCATTTCGAATTATTAGGTCCGTTATGTGACATTTTTTAGGTAAAATTACAGGAAACTTTTGAGAGTATGGTACTAAAGCATTTTGCAGTCTTCCTGTTACTCTAAGAACATTGTTACTGTCAATAAACGGAGCCAATGATTTTAAGTGAGTTTTTATTGGTTTGCTATTCTTAATACAATTTATTTCAGTCTGAAAATATACATTTTGAACTACAGAAATTATTTTATTTTCAGCTCTTTTTAATTCTGAGATAGATAAATTACTATTAAGTCTGTTATCTTTCTGTTTACAATTATTTAAGAAACGCATTACATATGCTATTATTCTCAATGTTTTGTTCCACGAGGAATATTTTATAAAAATATCTGGCATGGTGCTGGTAGCATTCAAACAAACATCCTGCTCTATAGGGGTAGACTCCTCCCAGCATGCTAGATGGTTACATGCTATTGAACTCTGATTTATGTATTCAGGTGTTGAATGATGTCCTGACCACCACAACATATAGTTTTTTAGATCTATAGGATTACAGCCCCGAGACAAGCAGTCAGCTGGGTTGGATGCACCATCAACATGAACCCATTTGCAATCTTTGGTAAGAGAGTCTATTTGTTCGACTCTGTTGCTTACATAAGCAGACAGGTTTTTGCTAGATTTAAGCCAACACAATACTACTTGTGAATCTGAAAACATATATTTTTCATCTATTTTTAAATTACAATATATAGCACTAACTTTATTAATTAATTTTGCTAAAAGCAGAGCGGCATTTAATTCTAACTTAGGTATAGTTAATTGCTTTTTAATAGGTGCTATTCTTGACTTTGCACATAGCAAGGTTGTAGTTACTTGATTGCTATGTCTAACCTTTACATAAATACAGCAGCCATATGCTGTTTGAGAAGCATCACAGTAACCTAACAGTTCAATTCGATCTGCATTGCAGATTTTTATATTACGATTAATTGAAATGACAGGCATTGACATCAGCTGATCATAGAACGTTTGCCAAGAATATAACAATTGTGATGGTATTGGAGAATCCCATTTTAGGTTTTCTTTCCATAATTTTTGTAAAAATTCCTTAGCTCGAACTATGATGGGACCTGCCAGCCCGAGAGGGTCAAAGAAAGATCCAATTACACTTAAAATGGACCGTTTATCCCATTTCTGGAAAACTTTTGTAGGACAGCCAACCTTGAATAGGTCCTTTTTGATGTCATAAGACAATCCTAAAGCCTTCATTGTTAAATTGGTATTGGAAAACTCATGTTCATTAAAAAACTGTTTGTTGACCGGAAGACCCTCCATTAGACGTGGATCATTTGCAGCCCATTTATGTAAATGTAAGCTTGCACATTGCAGTAATGAAATAAATTGATTTCTTACTTTGAGGGCTTCAGAGATTGACGGGGCTCCAAATAAGGCATCATCCACATACATTGCTGTGCCAATTACCTTTGCAGCCTCTGGATACTCATCTTTGTACATCTCTGCTAGTTCTTTGAGACATCTTGTAGCTAGATAGCTAGAGCTTTTGAGGCCATAAGTGACTGTCTGTAATTCAAGAATAATCATTTTATTATTTTTATTTTTCCATAATATATTTTGTAAATGTGTATGTAAGGGATCCATGGTAATAGCCCTATACATATGTGAAATATCTGATAACATAACGAATTCATGAGATCTAAATAAAATTAAAATGTCAAATAAATCTTTTTGTATTTTTGGACCATTATTAAGAACTTCATTTAAACTGTTATGCTTCATACTTGCTTTTGTGTTACCATTAAAAACGACCCTAACCTTGTTGGTCTTCCTATCTGGCTTTATAACTGGTAAATGTTGCATAAAATATCGCTTATATGTTTCAGACATATTAAAAGGTATAACTTTTGCATGTCCTAATTCAATATATTCATCTATAAAGGCATGATAACTCTCTTTTAATTTTACATCTCTATTTAACCTATTTTCAATATAATGTAAAGTTTTGGCAGCAATGGGAAAAGTATAACCTAGATTAAGTTGATCTATAGGCTTACAAAGGGGAAGGGAAACCTGAAATTTGCCATCGATTATCTGTACCGATTTTTTAAAGTCGGCTTCACAGGAGTCCTGCTTTGCTATAACCTCCGATTTCGTTTCAGGGACCAGTTCAGTTTCCCAAAACTTTGTTAAGAGGTGATCAACATTTCTATCACATTGACTTTCTATTGCATGCAAGGTTATAAATTGATTATTAAGATGTGATTTATTATTTTGTGTAACTTCGCCTGACAATATGGAACCAAACTCTGTTTCTATTAAATAAATTGAAGAAGCATTGGAGAGTTTAGTTTTGCCAGGAAGCAATACTTTAATTAATATGTCAGCTGACAACAAAAATTGGATGTCACCTGGTACATTATAGTCCTCATCCGCTAGTACTGCAGAATCAGGTATAGCATTGTTGTCTATGTCCAATTTGTACTGCGGTAAATTTACTGTTATTTGATCCACTATTGCACAAGTCACTTGACATTTATAGTCACTTCGAAGCGACTGAAATTGGACCTTTACAGCCTTTGATGAGGTTTTGTTTTGTTGCCCTAAGGCAGTTATATTTATTTTATTGTTATACTGCTTTAGCTTTAATGATTTAGCAAGATCAGATTTTATAAAACTTATTTGACTGCCGCTGTCCAATAATCCTCTAGCGATATTATACGACTTTCCGTCTTGGCTGAGAACTTTAACTTTGATGGTAGGCAGTAATATTGTGCTGTTGCTGAAATTGCCAAATAAAGATGCTTTGGTTTCAGTTGAGCTACAGTGCAATAGAGTGTTATGTTCTTTGCTATTGCACATAGAACACTTGAAATGAAACTGACACTTTTGTTTATGAAAGTTCAAACATATTTTGCATAAATTATTTTTTGAAACAAATTTAATTCTTTCTTCAATGTTTATTGCCTCGAATTTTAGACATTAAAATAATTTATGAGTAGTGGAATCACAAAATCTGCAAGGGAATACATTTTTGCTTGCTAGATTCGAAACCCTTGTTTTTAAAAATATTGTTGAAGTCTTACCTTCATTTCGCTGGCTCTCCTCAAAGCTGCTGGCTCTTCTCTCAATATATGAGAAGAAGTCATTTAAGTTTGGCAGCTCGGAATTCTCTCGTTCACTATGGTATGCTCTGCAAGTGTATTGGTCTAATTTTCGAAGTAATATTGGTAACATTATCATGTCCCAGTGTTCGGTTGGCTGTCCTAGGGTTTTCAAGGCTCCCAGATGCATACGAGCACTAGAAACTAGCTCTCGCAAATTGCTGGCAGTTCCCTTCATAATTTGCTGGATATCCAACAGTGATTGTACATGTTTACTTATTACTATGAACTTATTATCATATCTACTTCGCAAAAGTTCTAATGATTTTTTATAAGAACAACTTGTTAATGGCAAGCCTTCTATAAGAGAAAGTGGTTCACCTTTTAAAAACTTTCTTAAATAAAATAATTTTTGTATGGCTTCTAAACTCGAGTTATTATCTATTATCGCTTGGAAAAGTTCTATAAAAGTCTGATATTTGGTAAAATCTGTTCCGTCATACACTGGAATGTCAATATTAGGTAGTTTAACGCCTATGCCGCTAGCACAACTTGACGTATCACACGCACGATTCGACAATTTACGGAGACCCGACATCACTGCTAAGCAACGTTCTTCGTTGTTGTCCTGTACGAAATCCTGCTCCGTGCACTCGTCGTTAACCATATGTAGCTGCAACTCAAGCTCGTTGACCGTGGTTATCAAGGATTCTATTTGATGAAGACGTAATTTGACAGCTTCTTTATCCAAAGGTCCAGTTTGTTGTTCACGCAAAAAAGTTTCGGCTTTCGTTATTTTTCCTTTGCATTGCGCTAATTGCGCCTTCAGACGCCGCTCCTCTCCAATTCCGAAGTCTTCATTCGCTCCAGATTTTCTTCTGCCACCCATTTTTGTTTTGTGCAGTATGTAACCTCCGCTCGGTTTGTATGTAAACAAACCTGAAGTTGCGTGATTGTCAATGACAATTGATGACAACTTTGACTTTGACAGGTGACGTGAGCGAACTTCAATCGATTGTTGAATGATGCGAAGCGCTTCGCGAATGGTCGTACTTAGGTCTTGCTGTCCCTCTCGCACCTATAGCAATCTTGCTTTTCTTTAGCGTGCGTAATGGCGTCCGTTTTACAATTTGAATTTCGCAAAGTGAAATTGTTGAAGTTGACCTGTTACTGCACTTGATGATCACTGCAAAGGCTCACGGGGGTTTTCTTCACACGTATTTAGTAGTTTTTAGGGCTTCCTTTTCACTTAGAACACCCAACGAAATGCTTGCTACCGATCACACGTAGCGACTTACACGACTTTAACACGACGAAAATTTGCGCGAACAAGATTTTTGGTTTCGGCACCAATTTATGTTCGTGATGGAACATAAATGAAATAAGATTAATGGCAAAAATCAGGTTTAATAACTTTTTTACACTTATTTTGTACAGAGCTATAGCTACCGTGACGAGGATCCAAAAATGAAGAGAGAGTGAGTCTATCAACCATAGACTACATAGTATATGGATCATAGACCACAATACCACAGAGTAAATTGAATGTTCGTTCTGAACAAACATTTGTGTTAAAAAATTATTAGAAAAGTGCTGTTTTATCACAATTTAAGTGCTTATTCAATATACTTAATAAGGTTTGCGTATTCAAATGTTATAAGTTACTGTGAAAAACTTATTTTGAATTTAATAAAAATTTAACCTTTTTTTGATTTTTGTAGAAATAAGGAATGTCTTCTTATCTAGCTTGGGATATGATGTTAAGAGGGCATATTGTGGATCTTGCCCGAGCTAGAAGACGCAGAAGAAGTCATCGTAATTTACGATTGAGAGGAAAAGCATTTCAAATGACTCATAGGGAGTTTATAAAAACGTATAGGCTCTCAAAGAACATCACGAGAAATTTAATTTCTGAATTGCGACCATTTTTCCCTCCGACCCTCCGCAGTGATGCCATAAGCGTAGAAGATAAGGTAAGACCATTCATCTATCGTAATTTTCCATGATCCTCCATATGATAGAATTAATTCGTTACCTACTTTTCATGCACACAAATATTTGTGTTTATGCGGGTATCGAACCCGCAAACTCTTTTTATATTTCTGCATTGCATGTTATTTTAGTCAACTTTTTCTTTTAGGTGTTTATACCTTTAGCATTTTTTGCCACCGGATCATACCAAACACTAGCAGGCCAATGTAGAGTTCACAATGTTTCCCAACCTACAGTGTGTAGGGCAATCAAGCAGGTTTAAATCAGAACGAGCTTTTAAATAAGTACATAATCTTCCCTCTGAGTCGAGCTGGCCGAGACCGATTAAAGACTGAGTAAGGATACATACGTATTCACAAAATTTTAATGATTCATGCAAATAAAAAAAGTATTTTTGGATAATTAACTGTAAAATTTATTTTATTTTTTATTTTTTATATAGAAAATTTAAGATTCCAGCCCCCCAATTCTGCTATTTATTTTTTTCTGAAACGCATCTGAAACGCTTTAGTTACACCATTTTCGTATTCTGCTAGCTAAACGCTACAGAAACGCAACCAAACCGCAACGTTGTAGTATTCTACTAACAAAAACGTGACGCGAACCATTTGGTTCAACCAATGTTCGGTATTCTACTAACCATTTCATCTTGGTGACGGCCGAAACGTTACGATACCACTTTGGTTCACCTGTCAAAAGTAACGGTTTTACATCAGCGGCAATTTAGTAACATTTGTGTTAAAAAATTACTAGAAAAGTGCTATTTTATCACAATTTAAGTGCTTATTTAATATACTTAATAAGGTTTGCGTATTTAAATGTTATAAGTTACTGTGAAAAACTTATTTTCTACAAAATTTAATTACAATTTAAGCTTTCTTTGATTTTTGTAGAAATAAGGGATGTCTTCTTATCTAGCTTGGGATATGATGTTAAGAGGGCATATTATGGATCTTGCCCGAGCTAGAAGACGCAGAAGGAGTCATCGTTATTTACGATTGAGAGGAAAAACATTTCAAATGACTAATAGGGAGTTTATAAAAACGTATAGGCTCTGAAAGGACATCACGAGAAATTTAATTTCTGAATTGCGACCATTTTTCCCTCCGACCCTCCGCAGTGATGCCATAAGCGTAGAAGATAAGGTAAGACCATTCATCTATCGTAATTTTCCATGATCCTCCATATGATAGAATTAATTCGTTACCTACTTTTCATGCACACAAATATTTGTGTTTATGCGGGTATCGAACCCGCAAACTCTTTTTATATTTCTGCATTGCATGTTATTTTAGTCAACTTTTTCTTTTAGGTGTTTATACCTTTAGCATTTTTTGCCACCGGATCATACCAAACACTAGCAGGCCAATGTAGAGTTCACAATGTTTCCCAACCTACAGTGTGTAGGGCAATCAAGCAGGTTTAAATCAGAACGAGCTTTTAAATAAGTACATAATCTTCCCTCTGAGTCGAGCTGGCCGAGACCGATTAAAGACTGAGTAAGGATACATACGTATTCACAAAATTTTAATGATTCATGCAAATAAAAAAAGTATTTTTGGATAATTAACTGTAAAATTTATTTTATTTTTTATTTTTTATATAGAAAATTTAAGATTCCAGCCCCCCAATTCTGCTATTTATTTTTTTCTGAAACGCATCTGAAACGCTTTAGTTACACCATTTTCGTATTCTGCTAGCTAAACGCTACAGAAACGCAACCAAACCGCAACGTTGTAGTATTCTACTAACAAAAACGTGACGCGAACCATTTGGTTCAACCAATGTTCGGTATTCTACTAACCATTTCATCTTGGTGACGGCCGAAACGTTACGATACCACTTTGGTTCACCTGTCAAAAGTAACGGTTTTACATCAGCGGCAATTTAGTAACATTTGTGTTAAAAAATTACTAGAAAAGTGCTATTTTATCACAATTTAAGTGCTTATTTAATATACTTAATAAGGTTTGCGTATTTAAATGTTATAAGTTACTGTGAAAAACTTATTTTCTACAAAATTTAATTACAATTTAAGCTTTCTTTGATTTTTGTAGAAATAAGGGATGTCTTCTTATCTAGCTTGGGATATGATGTTAAGAGGGCATATTATGGATCTTGCCCGAGCTAGAAGACGCAGAAGGAGTCATCGTTATTTACGATTGAGAGGAAAAACATTTCAAATGACTAATAGGGAGTTTATAAAAACGTATAGGCTCTGAAAGGACATCACGAGAAATTTAATTTCTGAATTGCAACCATTTTTCCCTTCGACCCTCCGCAGTGATGCCATAAGCGTAGAAGATAAGGTAGGACCATTCATCTATCGCAATATTCCATGATCGTCCATATGATCGAATTAATTCGTTACTTTTCATGCACACAAATATTTGTGTTTATGCGGGTATCGAACCCGCAAACTCTTTTTATATTTCGGCATTGCATGTTATTTTAGTCAACTTTTTCTTTTAGGTGTTAACAGCTTTAGCATTTTTTGCCACCGGATCATACCAAACACTAGCAGGCCAATGTAGAGTGCACAATGTTTCCCAACCTACAGTGTGTAGGGCAATCAAGCAGGTTGTAGCAGCATTAAATCAGAACGAGATTTTAAATAAGTACATAATCTTCCCTCTGAGTCGAGCTGGCCGAGACCCATTATAGACTGAGTAAGGATACCTACGTATTCACAAAATTTTAATGATTCATGCAAATAAAAAAAGTATTTTTGGATAATTAACTCTAAAATTTAAGATTCCAGGAGTTGTCGGATACATAGATGGAACTCATATAGCGATAATTAAACCGATTGAAAATGAAGAGAGATTTATATATCGAAAGGGTTATTTCTGCCACCGGTATTTGGTTCAGCCGAGGAGTCCAGTGACATTTTGATCTACGGCAGACAAGCATTTTTAAGTCAGATACACTATTATCTTAATTTTATTTCAAACACCAATCATTAATGAAATAATTATTAAATAAATTTAATTTCAAAGAAACTTACCTACAAAATTTTTAAGTTATTCAGAAAGAAAGCCCCAAACTTTGTTTTAGCTAAACGTACAAACTTTTCAAAACTTTTCTATCTAGGTGTCAAAAATTATCAGTTTTTTTTAATAGCAAAAAGGTTTTTAAACGCAATACAGCCATAAACTATTGAAAAAGGAGCAATGGACGAGCAACTAGCTAATCATAATATATTTGTTCCTTGTAACACTATATAGCCGTTTTTAAACCAACTGGTTGCGTTTCGTTTGCGTTTCCGTTTCATATGCTATGTTAGTAGAATACCGTTTTGTATTAAAACCGCAAACGGAACCAAACCGAACCGATGCCGATCTGTTTAGGAAAATAAATAACAGAATTAGGCCGCAGGAGTTGTCGGATGCATAGATGGAACTCATATACCGATAATTAAACCGATTGAAAATGAAGAGAGATTTATAAATCGAAAGGGTTATTTCTGCCATCGGTATTTGGTTCAGCCGAAGAGTCCAGTGACATTTTGATCTACGGCAGACAAGCATTTTTAAGTCAGATAATTTTTAAGTTATTCAGAAAGAAAGCCCCAAACTTTGTTTTAGCTAAACGTACAAACTTGTAAAACTTTTCTATCTAGGTGTCAAAAATTATCTGTGTTTTATTAATAGCAAAAGGTCTAACGCAACACAGCCATAAACTATTGAAAAAAGAGCAATGGACGAGCAACTAGCTAATCATATTATATTTTTTCCTAGTAACACTATAAAGCCGTTTTTAAACCAACTGGTTGCGTTTCGTTTGCGTTTCCGTTTTATATGCTATGTTAGTAGAATACCGTTTTGTATTAAAACCGCAAACGGAACCAAACCGAACCGATGCCGATCTGTTTAGGAAAATAAATAACAGAATTAGGCCGCAGTGCTGTCGCGGAACGTAGTTTGTTTGAATAAATTATCGCATATCAATTCATTTTTTGTGAGTGTAATGTATGTAGGTAGTAAGTTAATTATTATATTTTATGTTGAGGGTAACACTTTTTGTAAGTCTTTCTCTCGCTGATTAGACGCTATACCAAACGACCGTGTTTTAATTGTGTCCCTTAGTTTTTCTTGCTAGTTCCGCGAAGAGTCATATATTCTACATATATCTCACTGGCGACGAGTAGTGTTCGTGATCTACGTGTGTGAACATTATATAAGCTGTTAATTTAGTCATATTGGCAGTCGGAAAAATTGGACATTCCGATATCGTAAAAGACAACTGGGACTTATACGTGGACCGTCTGGAGCAATAATTTATTGTTAACGAGGTGAAATAGTCTGTAAAAGTTGCAACGTTAATTACGGTGATAGGCAGTGAAGCATATGAACTAATGGTGAATTTATGCACGCAGGATAAACCTTCATCAAAGACATTTGATTTTTAGTGACGGTTATGAAGGTACACTTGCAACCGCAACCGAGTATTTTAGCAGAACGTTTTCGATTTCGACGACGGGTACAACCTAGTGAAGAGAGTGTTACGGATTTTGCTTCGGAGTTAAAGAAGTTATCGAAACATTGCAGATTTACAGCAGACAGTCTCAAAGAAAATTTGCGTGATCAGCAGTGGGATTCAGGAGACATGGCACATTCGAGTGCGAAAACGTTTCGAGCCAAGGATGTTTTTTTAGAACAAGTATGAATCAATAAAATTGATTATATTTCGTTTTGCTTTTAACCAAGAAACTACATTAAACAAAGGTTTGGCATTGAGATATACATCAAAAAAAAGTGAATTAAACATTATTTTTTAAGTTTAAACGTTAATTACAGCATTTAAAATTAAAATTAAAGATTTGTAGCCAAGTAGTCCTAACGCCGATGCCGTTGCTGTTATTGACGTTTTGTCATTGCATCAGTCAATTACAAAGTGACGCATATATTGAGCATAATTTAATAAAAATTAAATATTACTTTCGAAGATGTCTCGATCGGTTTTGTTACTGTCATTATTGGAAGAAGCTTATGCTTTAGATAAAAATGAAAAACGTGAACAAGCCAACCCAATTCGGACTTTATCGTCGTCATCTCTGTAAACCAGAGATGACGACTATGTACAAGTCTACAGGTTATCTGAGGAGCTATTTAACCAACTAGAGCTTGAACTACTGCCTCTTTAAAAGGCTACTCATATCTAACGACGGGGTAAAGGGCTTTCAACTCTTATAAAGGTGAGAAAGCATTCCCATTTTCTACCTATCTATTGCATTGGTAGTTAATTTGATTATGTGTGAGTCTAGTAAAAAATCATGAAAATCGAGTATCTAAGTGTACAAGGGTAGTGAAAGAGTACTCTTCCTGGCTTCAAGTATCGACAAAGACCAGTTTTTAGGTACAATGAAAATTCCCGTAACTTTCCGAAACTTTAGAAGTTTTCAGAAATCTTATTAGACAAAAGTGTGAATTTTAGAAAAATAAAACACTTTCAAAAGCAAAAATATTGGCAAATCTGCATATCAGTCTCTCTATGACCACGACCCTGCAAAGGGTTCGTAACGTCAGGGTAAAAAAATATAAAGTCAATGTGTAAAATAACGCAAGTAGATGCGTAAAAGTTGTTTTATTTAAATGTGAAGTGTTCGCATAAAATTTAGTAAATAATTTTATAATATCATCATCATCATCATCATCAGCTCATTTTATGTCCCCTCTGCTGGGGTACGAGTATTCCGTATCCATCCGGATAGGGAGAACGGGCCATGAACCACCTTGCAGTCCCAGACATTTTTGGTCACCTATCCGATGACCGGCCTTTGCGAAAGTTGCTTAACCTCAGCACTCGCCGGGCGCGTTAATCACTGTGCAATAAACGTTAAATTACAGGTTTTTTGAAAAGTTTAAGATTTCTGCAGTAGTTAGTTGCATAGATTGCACTCTAGTAGCCATGAAGAGACTAGCAGAACACGAAGAGCGGTTTTACTGTCGCAAAGTCTACCATGCAGCAAATGTCCAATTGGTAAAATTAACTAAAATTGTGCAAAAAAATACTTATTATGAACAAGCTTTCTACTTCTTAATTTTATTTTTTAGATTACTGATGAATTATATCAAACCCTAATCAATACACAAAGACCACGGGCAATGGAAGGAGTAAGGTTCTGGTTTTGGCTGATCAACAAGGAAAAGGAATCCAGAAAATTCTGCAACGACTACTTGGAGATAAATATGATGTCTTCTGTTTTTGGAAATCTGGGGGACAACTTCACGATCTACTGAATTGCTGTGCCTCTGAAGTACCTACTCTTACTAAGAACGATTATGTAGTTTTGTTTGGATTCATAAATGATGACAGTGCATCTAGCATCCGTGAGCGACTTCTAACCTGGTTTGAACGCACTATTAATACTAATATAATGATATGTGAGAATTTGGCAAACAGATACCTTAAAGAAGGTCATCTTAATAACTTATTACGTAAAATAACAGGTCAGTTCACACATACTACATTTGTTGATATGGAATTTTCTAAATATAAGCTCAAATTAAGCAACTTTCCTTTGTTTGCATGCCGCTTTATATTGAGGGAAGTGTTGCGTTTACATTATATGACGCAATATAAAATATCTAACATAGGTAATAAGTGTAATTGCTCGACGGCTTCACCTGATATGAGTGGTGCCTGCGTTGACGTGACTTACAATAGTGAATCATGTGATACTTCTATCGATAAAGGCACTCAAACTGATCTCGCCGCAGACATGAGGGGATCGGTTAATAATGATTATGGTGAGTTTTTTCGTATTTAAACATCTCAACATATTACACCAAAATGTGTCCGGATTAATTACGAAATCGGATCTAATAACAATATGTCTAAATGATCTAGCTGAAATAGGGAAAAGTATTGATGTAATGTGTTTCACTGAGCACAACATGACTAATGAGGACGTTGAACTACTTTATATTCCTAATTTTACCCTAGCTTCTCACTTCTCCCGAAGCAAACGTAGAGGCGGTGCATGTATCTTGGTAAATAAAAAATTCAAATTCAGTGTCCTGAAAGGTGTGCAAAAATATAGTATCCCCAATATTTTAGAGTGCTGTGCTATAGAACTTGTAGACCATAACTTAATTATTATGTGTATATATAGGGTACCAAAGAACAAAGACATAAACCAGTCCTTTAACATTTTTTTAAATAATTTAGATGACATACTAAGCTCTCTTACTTTTAATAGTAACAAAAAAATCGCAGTTTGTGGTGACTTTAACATAGATTTGCTGAAAAAGACAAGGTATTCCTTAGAATTCGAACAGCTTGCTATGAGTTTTAATTTGAAGCCTTCCGTGAAGGAACCTACAAGACCGAGTAGTGGGACTTGCATAGATAACATTTTACACAACATACGAGGTGCTAAATGTGAGCTTGTAGAACTTTGCTTATCTGACCATAAGGCTCAAGTCTTAAACTGCCCCGTAAAGAAGACTTGCCTATTTAATTATTGGTTTACGTTCAGACGGGACTACTCGGAGGAAAATTTGAGTGTGTTTAAAGACTGCATCAGCGCGCTTGCTTTTGCGAAGTGTTTCAGGCTGATAGTGCAGATAATAATGCATTTATGGAGTTTTATAGTCTGTTTAAACTATTTTATGACTTATGTTTCCCAGTCTTAAAAATCAAAAATAATATCAAACATAAGCCCAAATGGCTCTCTTCGGGGATTAAGCAGTGTAGCAAAAGAAAACGTCTTCTTCTCTGGAAGTACAGACTTACAAAAAAACAAAATGACAAACAAATATTTAAAGCATACTCTAACAGATTTAATAAAATAATCAAGTTGACTCAGAAGGCACAAAATAATTATTACATTCTAAAATCAAAAAATAAAAGTAAAGCTACTTGGAACATCATTAATGATAATAAACAAAAATTTCCAACAGAAAATATTTCTAAGTTAT
Organism: Eudonia mercurella; assembly: GCA_963082485.1. Classification (NCBI taxonomy): domain Eukaryota; kingdom Metazoa; phylum Arthropoda; class Insecta; order Lepidoptera; family Crambidae; genus Eudonia; species Eudonia mercurella. Next base: position 57,209 of record CAUJAO010000279.1, read on the forward strand.
TTATTAACAACAATATAATCACGGATCCTCAACAAATTGCAGAATCCTTTAATAATTATTATGTAGATCATGATAGACCTGAAAACTCTAAAACTAATTTTCCAACACAGACATGTATTTATAAGCCTCCAAGATCCTTTTTCATGCGCCCAACTGACCCTTTTGAAATATGTACTATTATTAAAAACCTAAAATACACTAAAAGCACCGGTTACGATGATATTTGTGTAACGGTATTGAAACACGTCTGCAATATAATTGCTCCTGTTCTCTCTTACATTATTAACCTGTGCTTTGACCAGGGTGTCTTTCCGTCCATACTTAAAACAACAATCATCAAACCACTTTATAAAAAAGACAATAAATTTAATATGAAAAACTACAGACCTATAGCTTTAATACCTATTTTCTCGAAAATATTTGAAAAGGCTATCTACAATAATTTATATAACTATTTTGAAAATAATAATATATTCACAAATGAACAGAAAGGATTCCGGAAAAATATGTCAATTAACCTAGCAATTTACGAATTCCTTAACTTAATTTATCCCAGAGTAGACTCAAGGAGCCCTGTATTTGCATTATATATGGATATGTCGAAGGCATTTGACTTAGTGGATCACAAGAGTTGCTACTTAAAAAGCTTGAAGTATATGGGATAAGAGGCAATGCTTCAGATTTACTGCAATCTTATCTAAGTCATAGAACCCAGATTACAAATATATGTAGAATTTGTTCCAAAACTAAAGAAGAAATTATCTATAAATCTAGTCCTAGAATAGTTACCTGTGGAGTGCCTCAAGGAAGTGTTTTAGGTCCACTCCTTTTTTTGATATTCATTAATGATATCCCAAAATCCATTGGTGATCAGATGATATTGTTTGCGGATGACTGTACAGTAGTATTCAACAAATAAAATTATATAAACTATAGTTTAAAGTCTTTAATTGAGTGGTTGGAAAACAACAATCTAGTAATAAATATGGAAAAAACTAAAATTATGGAATTTAAACAAAGATGTCACCCTAAACTAACCCATAAAATAGAATACAATAGTAAAGTCATTGAGCCGACCACAACCACAAAATTCCTTGGCTTGCACATAGATTACAATTTAAAATGGCAAAATCACATAGAGTTTGTATGTGGACAGCTTTCACAGTCATCATACAGCCTTTATCTTCTGTCGCGAAAAGTTGGTATCTCAACGTTACTCGCGTCCTACCATGGCTTTGTGGCTTCCAGGTTACGGTATGCAATTATATTTTGGGGTAATGCAACTAATTGGGACAAAGTTTTTAAATGTCAAAAGAGATGCATTCGTGCTATGTGCAAACTTAAAAAAACTGATTCCTGTAGAATATACTTCAAAGACTTGAAAGTATTGACTATGCCTTCCCTGTACATATTCGAATTGACTCTCTTTATCAGACAACACTCAAATTTATTTAAAATTGTTCCTAGAAAACGAAATCATACTTTGTTGTGCTCTGTGAATCACATTCCATATAAAACGACATTGTATGAAAAAAGTGTGTTCGTAATGGCGCCAAAAATATATAATAAACTTCCAAATTTTATTAAAGAGTGTTATCATTATAACACTTTCAAGCAAAAACTTAGTGAATATTTAATTAATAACGCATTTTACTCAGTTAATGAGTTCTTAGAATTAAAATAGGTATTAATAGTGCAAGCCGGTTAGATGTTGCTGTAAATGACATGTTTATTTATATGTATGTTGTGACAGCTATTAATTTAATTTTGTAATATTTACTTCGTTTTATGATTTTAATTTTTATGTATGATTTTAATGTATGATTTTAATTTTAATGTATAATTTTAATTTTAATGTATGATTTTAATTTTAATGTATGATTTTAATTTTAATGAATTTATTATTATTTTATTGATTTTCTTAGGTAGAACAATTCTCCTAATTATTTTGTATTTTTCGTATGCCGATAAGGCAGATCACAGTGAAACCTTATAATCAATACAATTAGACCTAATGACTTACCTGTGTATCACGAATAAATAATTTGAATTTGAATTTGAATTTGAATTTGATTTCTGATGCAATTCTTAACACGTTACATGCTGAACAAACATTATGATGGTGCAACCCATGACAGTTTTATCTTCAATTACAGTGTTATAAGGGATCACTTAGAGGCATTGACTAATGCTGGTAAAGAAGTGGTTCTGCTTTGTAAGTATTGTGTTCAAAATCCTGTTAAAATTGATAATGTTACCATAACAGCAAAACGTCCCCCTAAACGAACAGATTTGAAATTTATATCTGAGTCACAACATCTCAGTAAGTTGATAAAGTTTTTCTATGGCGACATCTCTCAAAAGTGTAGAGTTCTCTGGGAAATACCGTTTGTGATGGTACTTAAGGCATAAAACTGATTTTAATCCAACAGCAGAGCTGAATAAATGAAATAATATCATTTTTGTAGTGAAATAGAAAAAATATTTATGAGAACCCAACTTTTTTCACTTTTAAAAGCCGTTAATTTTGAAGTTGTACGAGTCATCGTACATGCAATTATTACTATAAGAATATTGTGCAACTGCAAGCAAGCATTTACGCTACTGTAACGAATTATTTCGTTAGCAGGGAAAAAATGAGTCAGTGCAATAAACGCATTCCAATAACGCGGTCGATTTATCATTTTTATCACAGCATTTCCCGACGTTATTTAGCATCCCCTTAGCACAGCATCAGAATAGCATTACTGTACGGGATAACCCCTACATTTGGTCCTTCGAGCATTTGACCCAGCGCGCGGTAAGGTCAAAAGCAGGACTATCGGTTACGATATTCGATTACTTTCGATTTATTAATTCGCGATTCCTGAGACTTTGCGCTTGGTTAATAGTGACATTTTAGATAAAATTTTAAGTGATTTCATAGAACAGCATTAATTTTATCAGTGACTTTTCGTACGAAACCGTGAGTGTGATCATCAGGGAACTCTAAACTTTATCATTTTGTGTACACGAAGACAATTTTGTGTGACGAGCTAAGCGGCACGTCGCAGCAGCAGCAAGCACGTAGCAACAGCACCAGATCCTGCATCAGCAGCAGCAGCGTTCGATTTGCAGCAACCTACAAGTAAGATCTTTCCATTATCTTTACTTGCTTATATCAATCATGGCACAAACATTTGAATCTGTATTTGTTCGTCAAGCTGATATTATCGTTCAGCTGGAGAAGATCGAAGCAAACTTCCGAAAGGACAGCGCGAGCAGGAAGACCCAGGATTATTTAGAGAAGCGTTTACAAGCTTTAGATAATCTATGGGGGGAATTCCAACAAAATAACATGGATGTGCAAGGATATGAAGATAAAACCTACGAGTACTTTGTGAAGGATATTTATCAACGGACAAAAGAGTTTTATGAGGCTACCAGAGCAAAAATGTCTTCATATAAACCTATTTCATCATCTCCATTGCCCGTCTCTGGGGAGAAAAAGGACATCTTCTCACAAATATCATTTTCTATCCCGTCCACGGGTAAAGAGAACAAAGCCACGCAGCCAGGCAAAGCTGCAGACGAGCTTCTGTCTCAACAAAAAACCAATTTCAGAGCACTTTTGAGACAGTTACAGCGTATCAGTATTGATGATTTAGAAGATAAATGGGAGATTGAGGATGAGCTTAGAAACATACAGAGAAAATGGCAGATAATTGAAGAAACCCATTTAAAAATAGATAACATCTTGCAAGGTTGGGACGTAGTTTACGATAGTGAGTATTCTCAAATGGAAGATCAATATTGCACTACCAAAAAGAAGTTGATTAAAAAGTTATGTTCAACGGCCCATTTACAGCATTCAACCCCTCAAATTGAAATACCAATTTTTATGGGAAACTATACCCATTGGCCTACATTTTTTGATTTATTCAGTGAGGCTATTCATAACAATAAATACCTGAGCAAGGCTCAAAAAATGCAGCACCTCAAGAGTAAAGTGAGAGGTGAAGCGGAGCGTCTCATACAGCATCTGCACGTGTCTGCTGAGAACTATGATACGGCATGGGATATTTTAACGCACCGCTACGACAACCCTCAGGTACTCTTCACCAAGCAGATTGAGGTTTTCTTAAACCAACCAAATATGCAGAAGCAATCATCATTCGAGCTTAAGCGTTTGTATGACGTCACTACAGAAAGCATACACGCTATCCACAACCTGGGAGTGAATACCAACACATGGGATCCGCTTCTAGTGCATCTGCTAGCGAAGAAGCTCGACAGTAACACCTTCGGTGACTACATGGAGTCACGTAAGCATCCAAGAGAGTTACCTAAGTTAGAAGAGTTCATGTCTTTTGTAGAAAGCAAATTTACCGCACTAGAACCGATTCATCAGAGATCATTATCATACAAGCAAAGCAATCAACTTCCGGTTCAAGTCCCTAAGGCGTCCTATAGCAAGCCAAAAAACCATGGTTACCCTATGTTTAAAAATTATCAGGCTAGTGCCACATATTCGTCGATATGTCCATTGTGCAATCAAAATCATGATTTGTATCAGTGTAAAAAATTCCTAAATCAGTCGCCGGAAAACATAATGAGAGCAATTGCGAAATTGAAAATTTGTAAGAATTGTTTATACAAGCATGTTGACAATGTTTGCCATTCGACAAAACGGTGTAAAGAGTGCAAAGGTGAACACAATACACTGATACATTACGCAGCAACATATAATGCCCCGAGTGGTTCAAATGCAAGCATGCAAGTTTCGCAAGCACGGTCACTGCCCTTAGCAACTAGGTGCGACAATAAGCAACAGCCAACTAGGTGCGACAATAAGCAACATAGCGTCAACCACGTCGCTACCGATGACGAGGAAGTCTTACTAACAACCTTGTCACTTAAAGTTAAGATAACACATTCATCATTTTAAGAGCGTTGCTAGACCAGGGCTCTCAAATATCATTAATTTCAGAAAACGCCGCTCAGATGTTAGGTCTACAGCGTCAGCGTTATAATGCATCTGTGTCAGGCATTGGGACTAGCTCCAAGATGAGCAAAGGAGTTGTTACTATGGAATGTCAATCACTTTACGATGACTATCACTTCAGCACACAAGCACTTGTTATCACAAGAGTCATTAATAACTTACCAAATTCATCCTTCAGTAAACAAACATGGCCACATCTACAGCATATTAACTTAGCAGACCCTGAATATAACGTGTCAAAGCCTATTGACATTCTTCTTGACGCCAGCGTTTACTCAGATATCATCATGAGTGGTTTAATCAAAGGCCCAGCACAAGCACCGATAGCTCAACAAACTCGACTTGGCTGGATATTATCAGGCAATGTCAAAACATTTAACTGCAACGTCGTTATCAATCATATTGAAGACCTGACGAAGTTCTGGGAAATCGAAGATATCAGCACGGTTTCCTCCCCTACATTGACAAAGGAAGAGCAATTTTGTGAAGATTTCTAACAATCAACAACACGTCGTTTGGAGTGTGGTAGATATGAGGTCGCACTACCCATGAAACCAGGCTTTGAGCAACACCTCGGAACATCGAAATCAAAAGCAGTTGCGCAATTTTTACAGCAAGAAAAAAGAATGATAAAAAACGAGCAACTATCAGCAAGCTATAAAAATTTCATGAAAGAATATCAGGAGTTAAATCATATGCTTCTATCGGTTGAAAACAACAACAACAACCCGCAGTGTTATTTACCACATCATGGAGTTTTGAAACCAGACTCCACAACAACAAAACTTCGAACTGTATTCAACGCATCATCATCCACATCATCTGGATACAGTTTAAATGATTTGATGGAATGTGGTCCTAACCTTCAACAAGATCTGCAAACGCTCATCTTAAGATGGAGACAGTATAAATATGTAGTCACAGCCGATATTGAAAAGTGTTTCCGACAAATCCATATCAGAAGGGCAGATCAGCAACTGCATAAAATAGTATGGAGAGAATCGCCTCATGAGTTGATTAGAGAGTATCAACTTACAACCGTGACATACGGTACTAAGGCGGCTCCATTCTTAGCAATCAGAACTCTCAAACAAATAGCAATGGATAATCCTCAGCACGAGTTAGCATCATCAGCCTTGAACAATTCGTTCTACATGGATGACCTTTTAGAAGGTCACAATGATCTCCAAAAGGCAAAATTATTACAAAACCAGTTAATATCTGTATTAAAGGGAGCTGGTATGAATATTCGCAAGTGGTCCAGCAACGAACCAGACTTAGTTAAAGATTTGTCATCAGAGCAGCTGGACAGTCCCTTAGTATTCAAAGACACGCAAACTAGAAAAACATTAGGTCTGAAATGGAACCCGTCATCGGACTCGTTTACGTTTCAATACGATATAAACAGCGACGATAAACAATGTTATACGAAACGTCAACTTTTATCAACCATATCAAAAATATACGATCCACTAGGTTGGTTATCGCCATTAACAATAAAAGCTAAAATATTATTCCAAAACATATGGTCATTTGACTTAGCATGGGATGACGAACTTCCAACGGAACTTTTAGCTAAATGGAAAAGAACAGCGGATGACTTGAAGAGCATACAAAATTTATCAATTCCAAGACATTTCGGAAACACTGAGCAACCATATCATTTACATGGCTTTTGTGATGCATCGGAGAAAGCCTACGCTTGTGCAATTTACATAGTAACAACTAACGATAAGGGCGTAGGCACATCGAGGTTAGTTATTGCAAAAACAAAGGTCGCTCCAAGAAAGAAAGAAATATCCCTACCCAGGCTTGAGCTATGTGGCGCACAGTTATTATCACAACTCATGAAGAAAGTTTTAGCCTCATTAGTAAGCTGCAATATTAAAGTTCACGCGTGGACAGACTCCATGGTAGTACTTAGCTGGCTGCATGGAGACGTATCAAGATGGAAGCAATTTGTAGCCAATAGAGTACGCCAAATTACAGACATTATACCAGCTTCGAATTGGAATCACGTCAGATCAGAGGAGAACGCAGCAGATTGCGCCTCACGTGGCCTCAATAGTTCAAAATTAGCAGATCACTTCTTGTGGTGGGAAGGGCCTAACTGGCTTGTTAAGGTGGATATGAGCAAAATAAATAAAACTACATTTCAATGTCCAAAATTAGAAGTAAAGAAAGCATGTGTGAACGCAGCCTTACATCTGAAACAAAACAATGAACTTATAATTAAATTATTAAATAATAACAGCTCAATTTCTAAGGTTGTAAAAACAATAGGCTGGCTATCACGTTACATCGCGTGGTTACGCTGTCAACAAACGACGTCACACGAATGCACATTATCAGCCACTGAAATAAGTAATGCATATGTTTTAATAACGAAATGTGTGCAATCAATAGAGTTTAAAGATGATTTGATCTCGATAAAATTAAAAGGTCACATTAGCACAAAAAGCAAGATTTTAAATCTCAACCCATTCGTAGACGAACAGGGCATACTGCGGGTCGGTGGAAGACTATGTCATTCTAATTTAAAGCACTCAGCAAAACATCCCATCATCTTATCATCACACGGCCGTTTCACAGATTTGATCATCCAGCAAGCCCATTTAATCACTTTACACGGAGGCCCTCGACTTACTTTATCACAAATCCGAGATAAATACTGGATTATAAGCGGTATTCGCACTATCAAAAGGCAATTAAGACTGTGTGTCAAGTGCCGAAGGTTCAACCTAACAAGCAAACAGCAGATCATGGGTGATTTACCAGAACCTAGGGTTACACCGTCTCGTCCATTCACGAACACCGGAGTGGATTTTACAGGGTTCATTGACATAAAATCGAACAAAGGTCGAGGCATAAAGACTACGAAAGGCTATGTAGCAGTCTTTGTCTGCTTATCAACCAAGGCAGTACATCTAGAGCTGGTATCGGACCTGAGCACAGCAGCATTTCTCGCGGCATTTAGGCGAATGTGCGCGCGAAGAGGGACTCCAAAGAATATGTATAGTGACAATGGGACAAACTTCGTAGGCGCTGACCGGGAGCTGAAAAAGGAATATAAAAGCATATTAAAAACAATTGATACAAACCTTATCAGTAACACCAGTGAGATGGACGTCACGTGGCATTTCAACGCCCCAGCATGGCCTAACGCAGGAGGCCTCTGGGAGGCTGCAGTGAAAAGTCTAAAGCATCACCTGAAACGCGTCCTGGGGGAGCAAAGGCTTACCTACGAAGAATTTATTACACTTCTGCACCAAGTTGAAGCATGCCTTAATTCGAGACCACTCTATCCGCTGACAGAAAGTCCAGATGACGACATTTTAACGCCTGGTCACTTCTTGGTCGGTGGGTCATTACTATCACGACCACAAACCGATCCTGAGACTATGAAGCTTTCTACTCGATGGCAATTAGTCCAGTCAATAAATAAAGAGTTCTGGAAAAAATGGTCAAGGGATTACTTACATCATCTACAATCTAGATCAAAATGGAGATCACCGTGCACTAATTTACAATTAAATGATATAATACTCATAAAGGAAGAAAACTTACCTCCGGGCAAGTGGGCCATGGGTCGTATACAGGAACTACATCCTGGCAAAGATGGTTACGTAAGAGTCGTGACTGTGAAAACAAAAGCAAACCTTATCAAACGCCCAGTTAACAAGTTAATATTACTCCCGGTCAGTGAAAGTAGTAAGCAACAAGAGCTTGTTGCACAGCATCAAAATCGTCAGCAATCATCGCCATCCTTGGCAGACTCCATCCCGCTGCAACGGAGAAAAACTGAAACTAGTGCAAAAGGAAAGGTTTTCAAGAATTTTTTTACAACTCTTCTATTATTCATGTCATTCTTTTCACCAACAATGCAGCAACAATCTTCATCTATTCAATATAATATCACCTCCCTCAATGACAACAAGCAACTCTATTTTGACAAAATATCGGACCTGCAACATATAAGGGATGACTGGAAGTTGATTGTATACTATAATATGTCAACATACTGGAATGGAATTTATCACTTAAGACAATACGTAAATCATTTAAATCGATTATGCACCGATATGAATGACCAGTATGGAAGCGTCATATTACAGTTGCAACATGAGATATCAGAAATGGAGCATTATAATGAACTGCTTCGAAATCATGAACATAACATTAAAAAAAGAGGGTTGATAAACGGCGTTGGCTATATAGCGAATTCCCTGTTTGGTGTTCTGGATGACAGGTTCGCAGAACAATATAAAAATGACATCGAAAAAATTGTAAATAACGAGAATCACATGCAGCAATTAATTAAAAATCAAACGCTTATCATCGAATCTGAATATAACATACTACGTCGAAATGAAAGAATCATGAACCAACAGTTCACATTTATTAACAATCACCTTCATAATTTATCGGAAGAAGTAAATAAGGTGCAACTAGACGTAAAACATGGGTTACATTACATCTTCCGCATTGGCAGCAACTATTATTCTGTCCAACTTAAGGAGGATTCAGCAAACATTAATTAACACTATAACTGATATAAGCCACGGTCGCGTGGATATTCACCTGTTGCCACCAGAGCAATTAGATAAACAAGCAAATATCATTATGGGACAGCTACAGGGTGATCTCACTTTACCTGTAGGCAATGGTGATATCAAAAATATATATAAATTGCTAAAGGTGCGTGCTAGAATAGTTAACGACTACTTAATCATTGAAATTAGAATATCAATCTTGAGCAGCGAATTATATCAATTAGATAAAATTAGACAATACCAAAAGGTATCAAGTTATACCAATACATCGCTTTTAATCTAAGAATGGATGTAGGTATATTCTTATCAGAATCCGATTTGCAACTCTGTATGCATTACTCACAAGAAAAACTATTATGCTCGCTCGACAAACCCATACATCAATTAAAAATAAAAGAATCAATTTGTGACATCTCATTAGTATACGGTGAATTCGGAAAAACATCAACCTGTGTGCGGGACACTATAGCATGCGACAATAGATGGATGGATGGCAGCGTCGGAACGTCTGGTTGTACTCCTGTTGCAATGAATGCAGAGTACAAATTTTCTGTTCGGCGGGCATAGAAATAAAGGTTTTAAAGGGCAATGGACTTATCAGTTTAGGTCAAGGTTGCGCTTCGAAAGACGATTCGTTTACTATCAATGCGCATAACAACTTTTTAAATCATATGAATAGACAAGACAATGAGATGGAATTCCCGCAGATATCTATTTTAAATAATATCATCAACACCAATATGTCAAGGGAGATCGATACTTGGACACCGGAGAAGCACGATCAAATTTACTAGCAAGTAAAGACACAGATCGCAAATTTAAAGAAAGAAGCAGGAAAAGATGTTACTATACACGATATACATCACTACATCCTTCTGTGCGTCGTATTAGCGGGACTCCTATTAGTGGGAGTCTTACTGTTCGT